>JACXGM010013750.1:0-16229 GCA_016801145.1 Umbra pygmaea | reverse complement strand
TTTGATTATTTTCAGTTACTTTGGCTTTTAAATAAATTACAAGAAAACAACAACAATGCATTAAACACTTGATTTGTAATCATAGAGGTGCTAAACTGTGCTCAGGAGTGTTTTATGTATTTTTGAAGTTATTTTAGCAGCAGAGTTAAGAACCAATAATTTTTTTGGAGATGACCCACCAAGATAAGTTATTGCTCTTGTTAAGATGTTACCAACACAATTAGAACAGAAAAAATGATGTGATGTCATAGCCATGATTTTTGCAAGCAGTTTGACACAAGCGTACAGTATACCAATAACCCAAGGCTAAGAGCTAGGCATGGCACATCGCAGAGTGCCTAGTGGGCACAGCGCTTAGCAGTGTTAAATTGGCAATATATTTCACAAACCCTGATGAGCCTTATTGCTCTTATAAACTGGTTACCAACACAATTTGACCAGTAAAAAAATATGGCATCTCTTATAAACCAGGTGTTGTGAATCCTGAATACTGATTGGCTGATATGGTATTTGTAAGCAATAGGGCACGAGGGGGTGTGGTATATGGCCTATACCATAGCTAAGATCTGTTCATAGGCACAAAGCATTGCAAAGTGAAAACAGTTTGCCAGCAATGATTTCAAACAAACTCTGCATGATGCTATGCAGGACAGCTACATTACGGTGGTCACGGGTTTGAACCTAACCACGCTTCTCCAACACATGGCAGTGCAAATTGGCACAGCGCTGCCTGGGATAAGGGATAGATAAGTCAGATTAACGTACCTACCTCTCCAGCAATTAGTATCAAATGGCTAATGATGGGAAGTCCGAATCTTTTTAATGATTCAGATCTTTTCGAGTTGTTCAGTAAAAAGAGTTGTTTCAAGTCATTTTGTTTATTTGAGTCAGTAACATAGAGGCTGGGTTGTATATAAAGCGTATTCAATAATTTTATTCAAAACACAGTATGTTAAGTAGAGATTAGGTAGGGTGTATGGATGTTGGTTTTTAGGGTGCCTGTATGGGCAATTATCAGACAATAAATAATAAACAAATTGCATTAATTATAGCAACCTGCATTCATTGAACAGTTTAAACATGTCTTTTTGCTGCTGCAGCTTGATAAGCTATTTGATCTTTCCAAACATAAAACACACAGCCATTGGTGTCAGAGCACTGAGCTGGAGGACCGCTTATGTATTCAGCCTGTGGTCATGTACTGAAGATCTGCACACTGTATTCCTGTTTTTATTATTATTAGTCTGTACTTCATTGTCATGTAATTCATGTGTAACGTTTATGACTTCTGCACCTCGGCACTTTATCTTGGCCAGGTCGTTGTTTGAAATGAGAAACTGTTCTCAACCTGCTTACCTGGTTAAATAAAGTTTAAATTAAAAAAAACAGAATAAATGTTGGCGAATGCTGTTTCCAGCCATTCAATTGAACGATAAAATGGAACGAGTCAATGAAAAAAGGACTTGTGACTCTCGAGCCACTAAAAAGAGTTGTTCAAAATGGTTCACCCACTGCACATCACTACAAATGGCTCAGTAACATGTGGTTGGAGGAACCTTGTGAGCAGGGCTGCCGACAGGAATCTGTGGGCCCGGGACAAACTCCACATTTAGGGCCCCCGCTAAAGAAATTTTGTGTGCAAAAACAAAATTTGGGGCCCCCTCAGGACTGGGCCCGGGACAACATTCCCGGTTGTCCCCCCTGTCAGCTGCCCTGCTTGTGAGCACCCTTCCCCATTCAGCACCTGTCCAAGGAGTTGCGGAGCCGCTGACAAGAAAAAAAAGTTTCCCGTAGTTGCTAATCAGACCTGCACACTGGTCAGAATAACCATTCCATTTAAGAAAACGGTTTCAGTTAAGCAACATTTTTGGAATGTCTGGTGTGTTTCGCTCTTTTGAGGTCATGCCATGCCATGTCAATTGGATTGAGGTCAGGACTCCAGAAATAGGGCTGGGCTATATCATGTTTGGTTTTTAGGAATGATATGTCATATGTCTGTATCGTGCTGCTCGAATATATTTATTTCTGTGCATGTATATTTATAAACAAAACAGCCTTACTTAGCTTTCTGTACAGTTCATTCCCTTGCACTCCTTGGTCTATGCAGGGGCCCCCCTAGAGTTTTTCATAGGGGTGGCCAAATGGGGCCACTGAAAATCTTGGGGTGGCACACCAAAACAAAATGCCACAACTGAATTTCAGGAATTCTATTTTGCCATTGTAGTATATGTGTGGTCTTCTGCGAGAACCCGTCAGACGTCACGCCCACTTATTTTTGGCTATAAGCCAAAATATGATAATCAAAAATGTGTTTCTGTAAGAATTTAGATTTTTATATGTTGTGTATAGTTTAAAAAATCTAAGATTACTTATGGAAAACTAGCCTGACAAGCCAAACCCACATCAAGATGTTGGGTCTGGGAACTCACCATTGGCAGGGCTCAATTTGAGGGGCGGGATAAACGGTTGTCTTTCAAATTAAACAACCAACCAGAGCAACAAAGTATCCGGTCGCCAAAATTCCGAACACATCTTCTGTTTGGGAGAATGACTTTAGTGCTGTTCTTTTCTCAAAGAAAAACTTAACTCGAAGTCTTTCAGAGTCTTTCCTTATTATGTTAAGCCCGCCCACCGACTCTATACACAATGTGATTGGCCTGACCAGAATTTGTTTTTTACAGCTCGCAAGCCAACGGAGAGTTGCTAGACTGACCCTAGCTGCAAATAATTTTTGCTGCTGCTAGGGTGCATCTAGATTTCTAGGCTAATGGAAAACAGTTACTTTCAATGTTTTTTGGACATGTTAGCTAGCAAGATTTTCAAGCCATGTTAAATCAAAAGCTTACATTGCCTGCTTTTTTGAATGCTGCAGTATACCCAAACTATCGATCGTTGAAATCAGGCAGTTTAAACTTAAAAATAACTTGCTAATGAGTTATTAATGTAGCCTAGTAGTTTAACTGAAATTCACATTCGCAACGTGATTATGAACAAAAATATTTCATTTCCATATATATCACAGCAAGTACAGTCCCATTTCTTTTTTTTGTGGCTGTGATTTTTCATGATTTTCCTCCCTTCCCAATTCCCTCTCTAATCCTACCTTGTCGGCAGCTCCGCAACCCCTTGTACAGATCATAGATTGTATATATCACTGGATATAACCAGTGATATGACGTAACCCATTGGTTTGGGAAGATCTGATTTGGCTCATCGAAATTGCCGTTATGGGTGCAAATATCTTGGATGCGGATGTGACGATTTTAGAGGAGAGTGAGAAGTAACCGAAAGGCCGAGAGAATTAACATAAAAAACCCAGACTAACCAACGCCCTGGAAACGATACATTGTTGTCTTCGCTTTTCCATTGCTAGAACCAGCTCAACTCTACTTGCCTCGCCTCTACTCTACTCGCCTTCAAAGCATTTCCATTGCTACTTAACAAGTCTACTCAACTCTACCCAACTCACCTTTTTTGCCTTTCCATTGGTCAAATTTACCTGGTACCATGTATTTTTTTGTTCCTGCTTTGTCGAGGTTCCAAGCAAGTAGAGCCCATGCCGATACCAAAACTGTGATGTGAACACACAGAAAACTTTTGATTGGACTAGAGGCTTGTCACTCATGCGTCACATTTGCTACTAGCCACTAGTGAGATTCAAACTAAAATGCTATCCTTTTTCAGGCCAACAGGGAATCATTATTAAGTTTTCTGTTGATGATGTCATCTTGCTCTATAAGGTTGTGTGCAGGCCTTTGTTCAAGGTTTTTATCACGACGAACGTCGGCTTTAACACAAGATTAAAGTCTTGCTCCTTATACACATCCTCTGGGACCCTGTACATTTATTTGATGAGTAAATGCTTTTAAATATACAACAATTACTACACAAGTGGTCTATTACGAATCAATTGACAGTGACAGCTAACTCTACATCGGATTGATATGGAGAGCATCACTGATGTAGGGGATGTAAGCTAGCACACAACTGTACCAAACTTGCTGAACTACTAACCTAACCTAATATTAAAGTTACAGTATAGGCTCTGCATTTGTTATTAGAGTGAATAAAATGTTTAGAATTAAGACAAGCCACCTATTGTAGCTAGCTTGCTACATGTTTCTATTTCACTAGCCAGCTATAATGTGCCATTTTAATGCTTGGGTAAACAGAAACAGTTAGCCAGCTAGTTACAGGATCAGCTAGATATCCTGTATTGAAACTAAAAAAGTATTTTATCATCTCTCTTTAGGTTTTTATATGTTTCCTTAACCGTAAAATAGTCAATAGGTTGACAATCTGTTTTAAACATCAAGTTGATTGTTGGTGTTTCCCTCATGCATCACAATGAAATTAGAAATAAACAGAATGGAATCTTTGAATGCAGTTTTCTCCCTTATCACTTTTTGACTCATGTCAACTTTAAAATGATGTAACTTCAGTTGAGTTAGAGATATCTGAGTGATTCAAACAGATTTGTATTCAGGATAGTTTGTATTCAGAAAGTCAACAGAAGGGTTTCTCCATGCCGCCACACATATAGGCTAGTTGAAATCTATGTAAAGATAATATCATTTTTATGAGATAATACTGTTTAAGAGATCAAATGTTAAACATTGTGTACCACTGCCCTGTGCATATCTGCATAAAAATTATTGCTGCGAGAGGTACTCAAACAAAACCTTTCCAGCGCCTGAGACACGATCACATGATAAAATGGGAGAAGTGTGTGAAAGAGAATTTGAAAAGCAGGTGCCTTCAGCAGAAACGGTCTGCGAACCACAGTTGAACAACATCTAGGTAACTGGTGCAGTACATGCTATATTGTCGAATATGATAGTGATAGGCATTCCTCATCATTTAAAATAAGTACAGAACAAGAAATTAGTGCACATTTAAAGGTGTTCAAATAATCATGAATTAAATGAGAGCAGACTAATGCACGTTCAAATATGTTAAATCTCACCTGTCCTAATTTTTGACCGCATGTATGTTTTTAAACCTGACTGAAAAATCTTTTCCTAATGTTCACAAAAAAACATTTGAAAAGAGCATTCGCAAATGACCCATCACCATTTAATACATGCAGTGGTTCTCAACATGTGCTTACATGGGCCTGCAAGCTTGTCTGTTATGTAATAATTTCATATAAACTCAGCAAAAAATAAATGTCCTCTCACTTTCAACTTTTGTTATTTTCAGCAAACTAAATTTTTTTAAGTATCTGTATGTATACCTTAATTCCTCAAATAAAAACTGGTAGTCAATTAAAGGCCGGGCTTCGGATAGTGGCCGGGGGCATGGTCAACACGGACAAATAAAGGCTGTTCTTAAATAAAGGCTGGGGGAATATTACATGTGGATAATCTCCTAGTTGCCTTTCATATAATGTGCATTCCAGTTAAGCGTAATGCACATTTCTACCACTTTAATTTAATAGATTCAACAATATATTCATGTTATTTTCAGATTATGGTATTTATCTAAAGCAGCGATACTCACTGCTCCTGTGAGCTCCCATTCTGTAGATTTTTGTTCCAAACCTAAATTAGCACAAGTGACGCTACTCACTACCAGGTTAAAACGCTAACTCAGGGTAGTCAAAACTTGGGTTGGACGGAACATTTGCGGAATGGCAGCTCTCGGGAGGAGGAAATAGTATTGCTAAGTATAATTGTCCTACTGGTATTTCAGTCAATTCGGCTGTATGTTTTACTCAGCTTGGTGTTGTTTGTATTAACATACATGTAGATTGCAGTAACTACATTGGAAATAATATGGCTCCCATTCAGTGCAAGCAATTGAATCTTCAACAACTTTTTTCAACTACGTATTGGAACGGTTACAAGAAGTGTTGAGATTGCGTTAACAACATAATGCAGCAATAAAAAGCAAACTGGAACAAAGATTGACACTAAAATATAGCCAATTATACTTATCAAACAGAGGGAATCAGAAATAAAGTCCTGCCTCTAACAAAAGCCTGCTTCAAATAAAAGCCGGTTGCCTTCTGCAGTAGAGGTAAATAAAGGCCCCAGTCTTTATTTGAGGAAATACGGTAAAAAGATTTAACAACTAAGACATAAACTGAAAAAGTTCCACAGACATGTCACTAACAGAAATGCAATAATGTGTCCCTGAACAAAGGGTGGGTCAAAATTAAAAGCAACAGTCAGGATCTGGTTTGGCCATCAGCTGCATTCAATGCTGCAGTGCATCTCCTCCTTATGGACTGCACCAAATTTGCCAGTTCTTGCTGTGAGATGACACCCCACTCTTCCACCGGGAATGGCCCTCACCCTCCAATCCAACAGGTCTCAGATGTGCTCAATGGAATTGAGATCCAGGTTTTTTTTGCTGGCCATTGCAGAGCACTGACATTCCTGTCTTGCAGGAAATCACCTACAGAATAAGCAGTATGGCTGGTGGCATTGTCATGCTGGAGGGTCATATCAAGATGAGCCTGCAGGAAGGGTACCACATCAGGCACTTTTTGCCAGTCCTGTCTGGCCCAACAAATGTGGGTTTGTGCTCATAGGCGACGTTGCTACTGGTGATGTCTGGTGAGGACCTGCCTTACAACAGGCCTCTCTCAGCCTGTATAGACAGTCTGAGCCATAGCCAGTTCTAGCTGAGGGCAAACACTGTTCACCAGCAACACAAACTCAGACTTTTTTTTAGAATAACAGTGCTCATTTTAATTAATTGCAATAGTCATTGTGAATTCATTAGAAAGTGAGTGAATTGTAATCAAATGCAATTGTATTGTGTGTAAAGAAACAATAAGAGTACCTTTAAAACAATAAAACAACCTTTCAGTAACAAATACATTGTACACAGAATTTGATTGAATATATTGTCAGTGCCTCATGTGAAAACACGATTACATTTGAAAAACATTCACTAGAGTCTGTTTTATCCAACAAACTAATTTTAGCAACACAAACATGGACCCACTACCTATCTATGCTATGAATAAACAATGATTATTGTAATGAATTATGAACGCTATTATTTTGAAAAGAAAATCTGAATTTGTGTTCCCGGCCTAATATAGTACCGGCCCTGGTCTGAGCACTGATGAAGGGATTGTGTGTTCCTGGTGTTACTCGGGCAGTTGTTGTTGCCATACTTTACCTGTCATGCAAGTGTGATGTTCAGATGTACCAATCCTGTGCAGGTGTTTTTACACATGGTCTGCCACTGTGAGGATGATCAGCTGCCCTTCCTGTCTCTTTGTACCGCTGTCTTAGGCATCTCACAACATGTGCAGTCCTCATGCCTTCTTGCAGCATGCATAAGGCACATTCATGCAGATGATCAGGGACCCTGGGCATCTTTCTATTGGTAGAAAGGTCTCTTTAGTTGCTGTGATCTTAATTGGCTACCGTCTGTAAGCTGTTGGTGTCTTAGCATTCCACTGGTGCATGATCATACTTTGGTGTCATTGAACAAGCATGAAAATATTGTTATAGATAAAGATCTATAAAGTTATTTTGCGTTTTACAAATTATATTTTATACAGTGTCCTGAAAAAGGGATGTTTCTTTTTATGCAGATTTTACTTCTTGTATACACAATAGAGCTTATAAATTTGTCCCTAGCACATTTTATTTGATTGATCATTATGGTTTTACAATACTGAAATCTTTTAAGATCAAATTTATAAAGATCAGCTATATTGATTAAACTTTCCGAACAATTTCCTTTGTGCTAGTATATGTCTATTTTTTACATACATGAACTATATGTACACATTTTTTTAACTCTTTACAAGAGAAAAAAAATGTAGATAAATCATTAATCATCAGCAGCTACAATCCATCAGATGGATCAGCAATTAGGGAGTCAGACTAGTAGTATGAAGGGTGCCGGTTCGATACCCAGCTTTGCGGAATGTTGTTGTGTCCTCTTTGAATTCAGATTTGAAGATGCCAGATACAAATGATCTTTCGGAGAAGCCTAAAACAGGGTTCTTTAATCTGTTCCTGGACAGCTAATTTCATGTAGGACTTTTACTCTAACCCCAATGTGGTCTTGCCTCCAGCTTGCCAGCCAGCTAATTATTAGAATCAGCTGTGCTTAATTAGGGTTGAAAATATTTAGGATGGTAGCTCTCAAGGAGCAAGGTTGGAGATCCAGGTTTATAATCTGGACCTTTAATTTCTACAAATTGTTTGTTAGAGCAATGTGCTAAGTGGGTTGACTCCCATGTGGCACGAGTAAAACATGTAGTAACTCACTACTTTAAGTTGCTCTCCCTAAGATTCATAATATTTAAAGAGCATTTCACTCAATTGAGTAAGTGACATTGCTAATTAAGGGGAAAAAACATTACGTTTTTTATAAAAAGGCATGGACCATATATGGTTGCACAAATTCTCTTTTCCATATTAGGAAAATAGAAACTTAGCACATGGAGATGACTGGTCTGCTGGAGGCAATTACCATCATAAAAATGTGGACAACATTTTATTAGTTTGGTACAAGTGTTGCATATGTTTGTCTGACTGTATCACAAGGGACACTTGGTGAGTAACTATTCAACAGTAATTATTAATAGAATGCCGGGTCAGAGGAATTCTATTCAAGGATTATTTTCAGAGCTGAATCTAAATGTAATGGGAAAAAAATTAAATGATTCCCCAGTCCATGTGATTTAGTAGACATAGTTTTTTTGTTAATGGAAGTGGTAGTAAAATGTGGAACATTTATTTTAAACATTTTATTCATATTTTTACATTTTAGCAGATGCTCTTACCCAGAGGTAAGTACAGGGATATCCCCCTAGAGTATCGTAGGGTTAAGTGCCCCCCAAGGACACAACTACATTCGGCCCAGTCAGGAATTGACCCAGCAAACTTCCAACTGCAGGTCTGACGTCCTAACCACTGAGGCATCTGATGCACCATGCTGTTATTTTGATTAATAAACATTCATTCCAAGCATTCGTAGCTTGGTCTACAACTTTGAGGATACATTTCCCCAGCCTCTTATCTCAAAATACAAATGCTGGTTCCCACTTTGCCTGATCAATATCCGCTTAATTAATGATAGGTTTCCTAATCAAATTTTATTTATCTGACCCAAACAATTGTTTCATATTTCTCAAACAAGTGTTCCATATATGAAAGTCTCACTTAAAAAAACATCATAAACAGACCTGAATGTTTTAATCGGTCTTTGTGTGCACAAAATCCTTACGTTAGACACACGTTGACTTCTTGTCAAATAGGTCAGCATAGAGCCCTGCTAAATAACGTTTTGTTCTAAATTCTTCTGTTTTTTTTGCTAAAACATGAACTGATGTTAAAAATAACATAATAAGCTCCAGATCAATCTGGTCTAAACAGCAGCATGTTATTTAGTCATAGAACACTATGTCATCTACTGAACAAGATCAGCTGGCCATTTGGCAGCATACGCCCATATCATACCAACATAAAAAGCTTTTTTTGTAAAATACTGAATTTAAAAAGATTACACTATTACGGTAATTAATTATATGTCACATTGAATAGAAATCTGGGTAAAGCTGTACAGTTACATAACCTCAGTAGACACCAGATGTGAGGTCGAATGGCATAAAAACTCATGTTGTTACCCTGGAAGACATCTTGAAGACATCTAGAGCCTATAGGACTGTTATTACCATATAACTTCTCTGAACTTCTCACTGACCTCTCTATACATATTTATTTATGTAACGTTAGTTATTAAATATGTCCCACTCCTAATTTCGGACTGGTTTAATGTAGGTTAAGCATATGGGAAGTAATTGTACTCTTATCATGGTGTCAAGGGCTATAGGAGTTCAGAGAGACTCAATGTGCTTGGTTAGAAATTAACTCATACAGAATCACCTGACTCAGGCAGATTTAATGGCTCTTAGATGGAACCTGGTATCCCCTTAATTCCTTCATATCAATTTTGGTAAATTAACAAAATTTATCCTGTTTTTAAAAGACCACACTTAGTCTGAGATTATAAAAACAACAGCATCAATATTAAGGACATAATAACCCTGTTATCACTAGATTCCTCTAAACAGTTTTGAACAAAATATGTTACAAAAAATGATCTACAAACATCTACGAAAGTAGACATGGAGAATGCGCTGGTTATTAAAATGTTTTTTTTTTACGTCTAAGTCACCACACGTTTTCTCAAGATGACAAAACTTGTCATCCGACATTGCCTTGAGAGTCTATTGTGTCAACATCCAGGATGACAAAAACGTGCCGGAATGCAGGTGAACAAATGAATAACCCCAAGGACATAAACTTCAGTTATGTTCAAATTTGACAGACTATAATTTTTGTTCATTATGTCAGAGTAAACACTCAATTGTTTTTAAATGTTCTCTACTACAGTACCTCCCTAAATACCAAAGGAATGAGCACTCAACATTGTCAAGAATGAGTCACAACATTATCTTTACTTATACATTATATGTGTCAGCATTCAAGTGTTTTCCAAGAAATTGAAAATCAAAACAATATATTATTTCTGAATCAATTTCATAAAAAGTTTATCAAAATGTGAATTTCCACTAATAAATCAAGATTCTGTCAATGAAAAAATAGCAATAACAACAACATTCCTGAACAAGTAATACAGCAAATCTTTTTCATATGACCCAAAAATTTCTTGGCTTACTTCGGGTGGATTCGGCTACATTATTCTCCTGGGTTTGCTAGGCTGTTGCATATTTATCTCAGTGATAAAATAACGTGCTGTAATGGACTGTGTGAGGTGGAGTGGGGGGGCAGGGAGTCCCGCCCACCTCCAGTATAAAGGCACCTCGTCTGGTGTGTACAGACTATTAGCACAGTGTCACAGCAGCCTTTCAGCACCAACAGCAACTTCAAGAAGTCTGTGGAATACACTCTCCCAGCTGACTCTACTAAAACTACTTCATCACCCAAGTGCATTACTTCAGGATTTATAGGTATGTACTTTCAATTGAAGTAGTCAAAGTCAGTAGCTCTGTTTGCTGTTTATCCTTGCTTTTTGAGGTCAGGGGCTCAAGTGTGTTAGACAAGGACAGGTTATATAAGGGGTTTAGGTATTGATGTGCATGACTACTGTGCATGACTGTTCCGTGTGGGTCAAAGATATCCATTATATATATCTATTAAAGCTAGACTTTGTCTCTATAGTTACCAGTTCTTTTTAGTGCTATGGATTTAATTGACTGAATGGGATTGACTTTGCTCAGGAGAGCTTAAAGCTGAAACTAATTGCGGACACAGTTCTATCTAGAGTGTCATTCTTTTCACTGGCCAGTGGCCTAGAACTTGGTTGTAGGTTTACTTTAGTGAACAAAATGTGACCTTAGCTTGACATTTTTAAATAAATGAATGATCAGTACAAATAACTTTGCTTTTGGACTCTTGTGTAAGCAAAAGGAATCGTTTGGCCATGCTGGGGTTTGATTGCATTGAACGATCAAGTTCAAGGTAACTTATTATCAATATTTATATTTTTCCCCTCTTTATCCCACAGGTGCCAGTCACAATGAAACTCCTGCAGTCCATCATCTATGGTTGTCTGTTGTCCACCATTGCACAGAGCATAGATGGATTCAAACTTGAAATCAGTCCAGAGCTAAAAAAGAGGTGAGATTGCTATTTGCCATGATATCAGTCCATCCTGCCAGGGCAATTTCTGGATTTGGTTGAACAGTTTTTAATGTTTGACTTAATCTTTTGCAGGTTGAGCATATGGAAGCAGAATAAATGGAGAAGAGACCTTAACAGTTTGTCTGCGGACAGGATAGCAGAGTCTGTACAGTTGGTCAGACCAGACGACATCAGGGAAAACATGCTTCCCCATACCAGGTAAAAACACATGCCATACATACATTAAATTAGTAATTGTGCATGCTACTATTTGGTTATCCTTGTGAAATCAGGATTCCAAATGAACTCAAAAAATAAATCAACCATGTCCAAGTAAACGTATTAAAGTAAGCGAGCTGAGCAGGGGACTGCGAGCCAGAATGTTGTCTGCTTTGGAATGCAAATCATTAATAATTGTCCTTTACCCTCCCGTCTCTTTCAGCACTGACATCAGCATCCGAACCAAGAGGTCGAAACAGTCAGTGAACCAAGCCAAGAGACCTGGCTGTGCTTTGGGCACGTGCACGGTACACGATCTGGCCCACCGTATACACCAGCTCAACAACAAGCAGAAAATTGGTGCACCCATCGACAAGATCAGCCCCCAGGGCTATGGCCGGAGGCGCCGCTCCCTCCCTGAGCACAGGGCCACTCTGAGGCTGGAGGGTGGCAGGCTGAGGCCCATGTGGGTCAACACAGACTCACAGGTCCACCAGCCAGATGCTCTGCTCAGTCGGACATGAGCTGGACATGTAGGTGGGAGGAACAGGGAGGGAAGCAGGCTGCTATCTGCTTCGTTCCAAAATTCTCCAAATGCCTGTGACATCTGCAGACTGTTCGCCAGTGATCATGAGGTCTGAGCAGGGGCCGAGACACCTCTGGAAGCTGGACTCAGCAGATGCATGGCGATGTAGCGCGCCAAAACAACGGCAGCTGGTCTAGATACACTGCATACCAGAAGGAGAGGAGAGCAGCAATGCTAAAGATGTTCTCTATGCATGGCTGTGGAAGATGAGTGAGGTATGGACAATGGTAATGACTCTAAATAAAGGAAGTTACAGTACGTAAAAACTGGGACTTTGTAGGCCTCTTCTGCAGATCCTGGACTTGAGTTTTATTCGGTGGATTACAGGAGCTCATTTCACCAAGCCGTATATACTCACATGCACTTTTCAGTCCCAGCCTTCAGTGAGCTATCCTTTAAGAAGATCCTCGAAGTTGACCTTAAAGCCATCTGTTCCATGCCAAACAGATGCACCGATGGACTTCTAATATAGAGCTATGAAGATTATGTTTTTTTGGACACTGTATAAGGGGGGAATGCCTTAGAGATTAGATGAAATAGCTGTCTAGTCCAAAACGGATTGAACTATACTTGAATATGTTTTCTATAAACACGTGCAATCTATATATGTATATTTTTATCTACCAGTTTATGTCTATAAATTAAAATATTTCAGATATCATTATTTAAAAAGTATATAGGTTACATTCCACTATGGAGAAAAAACTATTTTTGTACAAGAAGAAAATATAAGGGCATTTACGCTTTTGGATGTTTCCTCTATTTTTTGCATCATGGATGTTATGTTTTATACTGTGGTAATATGTTAACTAGTCTATATGGTATAATATATTTGTAAATGTGGTCTATTTCATTTGTGTCGAAGTGATTAGCATTGTCATACAATAAACATTTTGCATATGAAAAGTTTATTCTGTCCAGACACTCTGTTCAACAGGAAATTACTTGTAAATTGAAAGTAGCCTTTCATTGTCTCCACAGCTCTAGTGAGACTTGCAGCACCTGGTCTGGGTTAAGAAATTTCAGGGTCTCATTAAATCCCCCCTTTCACCATGCTGGTGACCCCCCCTAGAGGGCAGATGGGATGCCAGCCACATTCCTTCTAAGTACAGCACATATTTGCTGGCTTAATATACACAGCATCATTGCCCTAGAGCCATTACGTGAGGCTGAGAGACTCAGCATCATCTGAACACAATGATAGACACAGTCTGAGAAAGACCGAAGCGGGTGTGTGTAACATTCCTGAGAAACACGCAGGAAGCATTGTAAAAACAGCCCTACCGTGTTCATGAGATGTACAGGCCGACAGACTATATCGGACAGGACCGAGGATGCTGAACTCTGTCTTAACACATTATCACCTCCATCTATCCATGGGGATGTTGAAATTGAATATCCATATTTGTCAGAAAGTGGAAATTCCATAATGGTATTCATTCAAACAAAGTTCCAACTCAGGTCGTTGTTGGAAAGTAAGCATCAGTTCATGGTCAACATGTCTGTTTAGATAATAGTAAAATTTAATTAAACTGTAAGTTGCATTTGGAGTTGCTTTCATTGAGAAGAGCCTACTATGGTTTAGTATTGATAATGATCAGTAGATGCTGTGGTGTATGTAAACCTAAGTGTTTGGTTATTTAAACTAGGCTCCAGGTTCTTGTACCTGCATCTGGTATCCATTACCAATGTGGCTTTGACATGACTTTCCATGCTTTTGCTTTCTATAAGTGTGTCTTTGCTATAAATCAGCCAAAGGGCAAACCACAAACAAATAGAGTTACAGTCAGACACCATGACTTTGTATAGAATCAATGCTTGTGAAAGATTAGCTATTTTATTTTATTAAGTATGAACATTTCTTAAGATGCAGACTGTTGCCCAGTTCACTTTCTTAAAAAGAAATGACAGTTAGCAAAAATGAATGTGTTCACAAACAAATTCCAAAAGTAAACTTAAGAATATTTAAGGGTTCAACAGTTTGTCTGTGCTAGACCCTACCTGTTTGGATTTGCAGGTTAGCCAAATCTATTAGTGCCTTGAAAAGTAAAATGTATAGCCTACCAGTACTCGGTTTGATTGGTATGCAAGAAAATGGGGACGAATTCATGGTCAAGAGGACATTGCACTTCCTGTTTCTCACACCATAGTCATTAGTACCCCATGGGCAAGAGCGATGTAATGTCTTGTCTTCGGTTAAAGGTCATTAATAGGCGCCTAACAAATTGCAATGCAGATTATAACTATTATTTTTTTATTATAGGAAGGCATGAGCTGTACAAGACAGCGTTCCTGACGAGTTTCATTAAATTATTTGGGTTCTAACGCCATCTAGTGATGTAATACATTTACACCAGTTTGAAGAATTGGTGGTCTACAGCAGTGGTTCTTAAGCCTCTCCTAGAGGACCTCCTAGCCATGCCATACACAAATCAGCCATAACATTATGACCACTTACAGGTGAAGTGAATAACATTGATAATCATATCATGGCACCTGTCAGTGGGTGGGATATATTAGGCACCAAGTGAACATTTTGTTCTGAAAGTTGATCTGTTAGTAGCAGGAAAACTGGGCAAGCGTGACGATTTGAGCAACTTTGATGGCTAGAGGATTGGTTCAGAGAATCTCCCAAACTGCAGCATTTGTGGGGTGTTCCTGGTCTCCAGTGGTCAGTACCTATCAAAAGTGGTCCAAGGAAGGAAAAGCAGTGAACCGCCGACAGGGTCAAGGCTCATTGATGCACGTGGGGAGCGAAGGCTGGCCTGTGTGGTCCGATCCAATAGATGAGCTACTGTTGCTCAAAATGGGAAGAGGGCAAGCCGGCGGAGGCAGTGTGATACTTTGTGCAATATTCTGCTAGGAAACCTTGGGTCCTGCCATTCGTATAAATGTTACTTTGACCCATACCACCTACCTAAGCATTGTTGCAAACCATGTACACCTTTTATGGTAACAGTATTTCCTGATAGGATTGACCTCTTTCAGCAAGAAAATGTGTCCTGCCATGAAACAACAATGGTTCAGGAATGGTTTGAGGAACACAACAACAAGTTCGATGTGTTGACTTGGCCTCCAAATTCCCTAGATCCCAATCCAATTTAGCATCTGTGGGATGTGCTGGACAAACAAGTCTGATCCATGGAGGCCCCATCTCGGAACTAACAGGACTGCGAAGGATTTTCGTCTTGGTGCCAGATACTACAGCACACCTTAAGAGGTCTAGTGGAGTCCATGCCTCAAAAGGTCAGCGCTGTTTTGGCAGCAAAAGGGGGACCTTCACAATATTCGGCAGATAAAATGTCAAATGTTATGGCTGATCAGTGTAGCTTGCTTGTTTAGTTTGTTAACAATGGTTGAAGTGTTTCCAGCCAGGTACCATGCTAAGGCTAACACAAGCTCTTTCAAATTCAACAAACACAACATTCCATATGATTCATTTCTTTGACAATGTATGATATTTCTCTTATAAATTGTGTTTCTAATGTTTCTGGTATCCTGTTGTATTTAAATGTAACTCACACCCTCAATTTCAGCTTTGGCCCACCTCTTCAAACTTTGAAATTATTCTCAATCTGACACAAATAATCCACATATAAAAATTAAAGGTACAATATGTAATATCAATCAAAACAATAACAAAATACATACTTTGCATTAAAAGCAAACATCACTATACATATATTATATATATTTCTTAGTTGTGTACTTACATTATCCTAAATGTTTCCACTAACTTTCAAATCCAGAGAAATTTGTAATATAATTCGAAGACACGGGACGTTTCATTTTGTCGCCCG
>JACXGM010013749.1:0-22775 GCA_016801145.1 Umbra pygmaea | reverse complement strand
TTTTTTTACAGTTATGGCGAAATCTTACAAATGACACCTTTACTTTGCAGTACTATTCAAAAAGGTATGAGTCATTGCAGTAGTTAGGTTACAGTAGCTCTGTGAGTCACTCATTCCCATTCTACCTAACTGTGATCATATAACATATAATGCTCACTGAATGGAGGAGTTTCAGAACACCTAATCAACAGCACTCTGTTCTGGATCCACTGCACATTGTTCCATAGTGCACACCTGAAAGCAGGGATGTGGGCATATGGTGTCCTGATGTGGCCTTGTTAGTTTCTGTCTTTCATTCTCATTCTCTCATCAACCTCACATCTTTCGATATCTGTGTGTGCATTGGCCTGTAATAGTTTTAGTTTTAATTATGGACTCCAGAGCATTAGTCAAATTCCCTGTCTCCCTGCCTGTCTGCCTCTCTGTCAGTATGTATGTCTGCTTCTATGTTTGTCTCCCTCTCTGCCTAAAATGCCTCCCTGTCTCTCTGCCTGTCTGTCTCACTGTCTCTCTGCCTCACTGTCTCTTTGACTGTCTGTCTCACTGTCTCTCTGCCTCACTGTCTCTCTGCCTGTCTGCCTCTCTGTCTCTCTGCCTCTCTGTCTCTCTGCCTCTCTGCCTCTCTGTCTCTCTGCCTGTCTGCCTCTCTGTCTCTCTGCCTCCCTGTCTCTCTGCCTCCCTGTCTCTCTGCCTGTCTGCCTCTGTCACTTTGCCTGTCTGCCTCTCTGCCACTCTGCCTCCCTGTCTCTCTGCCTCCCTGTCTCTCTGCCTGTCTGCCTCTTCGTCACTCTGCCTGTCTGCCTCTTTGTTTTTCTGCCTGTCTGCCTCTCTGTCTTTTTGCCTGTCTATCTCTGTCACTCTGCCTGTCTGCTTGCCTGTCTCTCAGCCTGTCTGCCAAACAGAGCCTTAGCTCCAAATCAAGGGACACAGTAGAGAGGGTAAGAGGCACACATTCTCTGCTCTACATTTCTCAGTTCAAATACAAATGCACATAATATCTCCTCTAGCTTTCATGTCTCTCGAGGGACCAATCACCAATATATACAGCAGACATTATACACACCATAGCAAATAACACACACACACACACACACACACACCATCTTAACATTTAGTTGTTTTCTGATTTGCATAAAAGCAATAATGTGATAGAGGGAAACACAGAGAGAAACCCTTGATAGCTCTCTGAAGAGAAACAGACCTGTGTTTTACAAATGGCCTGATCTGAGAACTGCATCATGGGGGATTTGAGGGGTGTAAGAAGACATTTTTCCCTACCTCCCACAGCACATACACACACACTCACGCACAAATACACGCTGCCCCATTGGGCACGCTTCCCTGTCATCACTCCATCTTATCGCCTTGACAATTAGTCAGATGGAAAGGAGCAAGAGAAAAGGGGATGACAGAAAGAGAAAGAGAGAGAGCGAGTAGGCGAGGGGCGGAGAGAGTGAGATAAGAGAGCCCAGACATCTCCTCTGTTCGTCTCTCCTTTCATCCGTCCTCCCCTCACTCACTCTGCACCACTTGTTTTTAATATCAAGAGGAAATCAATCATAAGCACTGTTGTCTTGGCTCTACTTGAGAAGACACTTTGAGTTAGTCCGGTGTGGTAGGACTCGTCAGATCTTATTTGGGGCTGGCAGGAGTTTATGGAAAGGAAATAGATGAGGGATTGGGAATGCGTGTTTACCCCTTGGCCAGAATGGACGTGCGTTTCTTCAGCGAGTGTCAGTGCGTGACATTGTTGAGTGTGCATGTGCCATTGCAAAAATCTACAGTAGATGATGTCTGTCCTCACTCATGATACAATCAAGACACAGGTTACCATACCAACACAAAATGTGAACAAACAGTATTGTTTGGGGGCAGGCTCGAAGCAGACATGAAACATTAAGCTAGCTTTTAATTGGGAGATAACAGGGAGAAATAGTGGACACTCCATAATCCCCAGAAACCTTAGCGACAAATGTTGTTATTGGTCATCTCCGCTATTCCGCCTTTCATTTCTGCCATTGAGGATTTCTATATTCACTTCAAATAAGGTCTGTGTTTTGTGTAGGACTACCCCGCATTGGCATTTTGCTAATTGTTTAAGTCTTGGCATAACAAAGAACCTCATATGGCAGTATGGTGAAATAGTGCAAAGAACCAATATATCACATGATGCCACTACGTATTTTGGGGATTATGACACACTATTTCCCCCCATTGGGTTGTTCTTGAACCTTAAATCATAAAATGCCCTGATTTCTGTTTCTCTAGTAGAACAATTGAAATAAAGGTGGAACATGTGTTGTACATTTTTAAGCTCCATGTGGGTTTTCAAGCTAATGAACACTGAGTACTGTAGGTAAGGTAAGGTAAAGGTACTGTATGGTCACATACAAATACATGTAACAAAATTCATTCTCTGCATTTTACCCATCCCTCAAGGAAGCAGATGGGAGATTCAGGACCTCAACCAATAAACAAGGAACATTTTAGGGTTCAGTAACATAGACATTTGTTGGCTTGCATTAACAGTCTGAAAGACTATTGATTGACATTTAGTCATAAATGCATTGTAGAAGGTGTTTGCAGGCAGCATGGTCAGTCTGGTATCCCTGTGAGAGGATGACGCAACTGTTTCACAATAGAACTGCTGCCTTTTCTCCGTCAGCATACGAGAAAGAGAAAAAACTGAGAGCAGAAGATGGAGAAAGGGTATAGTTTATTGGATCAACAGAGGCACACATAAAAGAATCGTTTAGGATGAATTTCGTTTAGTCATCAATTGAACATGAGGTCATGCTGAAATGTGACTTTCACTTTTAATCTAACCCGATTTCAGAAAGGTTATTTTGGCTACTGGTTAGATGCTCTGTCTGCTGGAAAGGATCCTGCTTCAGATTTTCTCTATGAAACAGTGGACAGAAATTGAATGTGATTCTAATCCAATGGAATATTGCATTTTTATTATAATGTGAACTAGACCACTGACAAGAAAGTGCGCCAAAGCAAAACCTAAATGAGTATTCAACAACAATGAGAAAAAAAAATTGCAACTATAAATATTTCCAACCCAACTCCAAACTGTAATGCAAAACACTTAGAAACCAACAGGGGTGAAGAGACCCAAAAAATCTGTTCCTTTAGACGAGAGCCATATGCTGCTGGCGGATGGCCGCTTGTTTCCCAATGGATACACAGACGGAGGTGGTCGTCCCTAGAGATGTTTGTGAATATGTGTTTTGCTCTGTTAGTGTGTGAGTGTGTCTGTGTGGGTATATGAGCAGCCATTTCACACCAGATGCACATCTATGTAAGATGTTTGTCTAGGTAATGAAAACATAAATATACAGTATATGACTTAGAAACCTAGCACTAGGGCAGTTAGGTCTAGCACCTATAGAGTGCAATACAATAACCTCTCATTTAGACAGCCTCCAGTTAAAGCTTACTTAAAGTGTGTGTTTGTGGACATGCATGTGTGCATGCAAATGTCACCTTCAAAAACAAAGATGATGCAGATGATTATCCAAGTCTGCTAACATTTTCCTCAGGAAAAAAGGTTACCAGAAAGGTATACGCTAACACAGATGAGAGGAGGGGAAAATCACGTCAGCGCGAATAACATCAAGAATATATTAAATAATATAAAACACAAAATAAATAAGTGTATTAATGATTGGATTGATGTCTGGTTTGTGATGTTGACTGGAATCTAAGTAATCCATTGGTGGATGTAAATGATGACATTTACAACCAAACATATAC
Organism: Umbra pygmaea; assembly: GCA_016801145.1. Lineage (NCBI taxonomy): Eukaryota > Metazoa > Chordata > Actinopteri > Esociformes > Umbridae > Umbra > Umbra pygmaea. Next base: position 19,013 of record JACXGM010013749.1, on the reverse strand, counting down.
ACAACCAAACATATACACAGAGTCGGTGGTGGAGAGCACAGGAGTGGCTGCAAGCACTCCAGCAGGGGGCGACCATAACTATAACCCTGCTAAATTTGTGGCTCCAATCGCAAACAGTCCCCACCAGTCAGGAGGGTGACCCCGATGCCACCACCATGTGCACAGAAAGAAGGGGGTCCAAATGAAGCCACCTGGGGGGGACCCAGTCGCAGGGGCCCCCCCATCCGGAGGGCATCCCTGGTGCCACTGCTGGGAGTAGAGAAGGGAAGCAGGGGATGAACGGAGAAACCCGCCTAAGGGGTGGATCCGTCGGTGCCGGCCAGGGGGGTGGTACCGCAGACCCCGGCGGGGGGGGTCGCGCAGCCAGTACCAGCTGTAGGGGCGGTGTTGCATGCACAGTCCGAAAGGGCAGTGGAGCTGGTATCGGCTTTGGCATATGGGGCGGAGCCCCTGTCTCAGCCGCTGAGGGTGGTGCAGCCAACACCAGTGGAAGGTGCAGTACAGCAGGCACCTTACAAGGAATAGAAGGCAGAGCGACAGTCTACTGTGCAGGGGGCAGGTCACCTTGGTGCAGCGTTGGGGGTGGACCCCTGGTCTCTGCCACAGGGGGCGGTGAAGCCAACACCAGTGGAAGGGGGCAGTGCAGCCGAATCTGGCTGTGGAATGGGTGGTGGAGCCCCACACTCTGGCGTAGAAGCGGGTAGGACCTCCGGCACTGGACATAAGCAGCAGGGGCCGGTTGCACCAGCTGGACGTATATAGGTCATAACTGTATGTTTTACGTCAGGCTTTATATTTATACTTGTCGTACTAGCTGGGCATAAGCTTTCAAGGAGCTAGGCAGCACAACCTAGGGTGCCGATTCAAATGAACTATTTAAAATGTCTTGTTTTTCTGACTCTCTGCAGGGCACACTGTTGGCAGCGACCATGAATCGTAATGTCTCTAATAGCCAGCTAGGTGCACTAACAGCTGATGGGGTGGGCAGTTACCAGGTTTGAACTAGCCTCAGATTAGTACGAGAAATTCATTGTGCGATCCATTCCACCTTGTTTTCCATTGCTAGTGAACATTTATGCTTGACGCTTTTCTGCCCTTCCTCATGGTAACTGGTGAATAGTTATCTTTCTCAAGTTATGACGATACTAATTGTTTTAACTAATGGTCGATAAAGCAGCTTATTCCATGTCTTTTTCATGCCGTAGTGCACAGCGCACGCACAAAATCTTTGGTATTGTAACTCAGAACAATTACTAAGCGGGATTTATTATTTACAATGATCTTGCATTGTAAAGATCCACTTAATTAGAAGTCGAAAAAACAAAATTAAATGAAAATAATATGTATTTTAAGCATACTGTATGCAGCAATATAATGCATGTAGCCTAATTGTAATGGTAGCTTACACCCTATGACTTGAAAAGGAACGATTGAATCGTTGGGACATTTAAACCTGTGTATGTCCATTTTATCTGGATGGATTGTAAATTAATGAAAGAACACTGACTGCTTATCAACTATTACTAGGACTATTCTGATCTCACAAACATGCATTGCTTACACTGGACTAGTCTGATTTACGTCCAACTTTTTTACGTCCAGCTGGTGCATCTGGCCCCTGGGCCTCCGGGACTGCCGATGAGTGGGGCAGGGCCTCAGATGCTGGCATGGCATGCTGGCCCTCTGGCGCTGGTGTGGCGAGCAGCCCCCTGGTGTTGGCAAGGCGAGCAGTTGCTCTGGCATTAACACGGAGAGCAGAGCAACAGGCACTGGCATGGAGGGCAGAACTACTGGCACAGAGGGCAGAGCCACTGACGTAAGAGGCAGAGCCACATGCAAGTGTGGAGAATGGCAGACTGGCCTACCATGATACATTATATAAGAAATGTACCAGTCTGCAATGGTATTTCATAAGGTCTGTTGGTTGGCTAGGCTGTCTGACCAATGGTGCCGGTAAAATGAAGGACGCTAGCCAATTTAGGCTGTGGGACCGGTGGAGTAGAGCTGGCTATCAGGTTAACAGACCTAGCCTGGAGCTATGAGCCTTCTAGGGCTCTTTACAGTCAGTATAATTTTTAAGTGACCAACCATTAGGGCAAATCGAATTTTATTGAACCCAATGAAAACAGTATTTTTTTCAAAAATAAAAAACTTAAATAAAAGAGTTTCAAAACATTTTATAGGTTGTAAAGAACTGAAAATTGTCATTTGTTGAATATGCAGCATTAGGAGGTCATATCAAAAGCTATTTCAATCAAACACATCTTAACAGGGCAAGTTACATCTTAACATAGGACCCTTTCTTTGATATCACCTTCACAATTCTTGCGTCCATTGAACTTGTGAGTTTATGGAGACAAGGGCGTAGGAACGAGTTTGATATTGGGGGGATACTATGATATTATATTTCACAATTTTTTCTTATTATTGGCGTAGGACCTGTTCCTACGCCCTAGTATGGAGAGTTTCTGCTTGAATTTCTTTGCAGGATGCCAGAATAGCCTCCCAGAGCTGCTGTTTTGATGCGAACTGCCTCCCACCCTCATAGATCTTTTGGATGCTCCAAAGGTTCTCACTATGGGTTGAGGTCAGGGGAGGACGGGGGAGTTTCTCTCCTTTTTATGCCCATAGCAGTCAATGACACAGAAGTATTCTTTGCAGCATGAGATTATGATGAAGATTAATTTTCTACTGAAGGCATGGTTCTTCTTTTTGTACCATGGAAGAAAGTGGTCAGTCAGAAACACTATATACTTTGCCAAGGTCATTTTCACACCTTCAGGGAACCTAAAGGGGCCTACCAGCTCTCCCCCCATGATTCCGGGCCAAAACACGAGTTTCACCACCTCCATGCTGACATCACAGCCTTATTGGGACATGGTGGCCAACCACCAACCATCCACTACTCCATCCATTTGGATCATCCATGGTTGTACGGCACTCATCAGTAATAAAGACTGTGTCTGAAAATGAGTCTTCATGTATTTCTGGGCCAACTGCAACAGTTTCTGCTTCTGTGCATTGGTTAAGGGTGGCCGAATAGTAGGTTTAAGCAAAACTGAAAGCCTCTGGAGGATTCTACACCTTGAGGTTCGCGGGACTCCAGAGGCTCTAGCAGCTTCAAATACCTGTTTGCTGCTTTGTAATGGCATTTTAGCAGCTGCTCTCTTAATAGGATGAATTTGTCTGGCAGAAACCTTCCTCATTATGTGTTTATCTGCACTAACCCGTCTGTGCTCTGAATCAGCCACAAATCTATTCACAGCACTATAATAACGCTTAAGTTTTCGTGAAATATCTAATGTTTTTTATATCTTGTCGAAGGCATTGCACTATTTGATGCTTTTCGCAGCAGAGAGATCCTTTTTCTTTCCCATATTGCTTGAAACCTGTCGCCTGCTTAATAATGTGGAACGTTCTTTTTAAGAAGTTTGCCTTTAATTGGGCTCACCTGGCAAACTAATTATCACAGGTGTTTGAGATGTTTTTCAGTGATCCAAAGAGCCCAGAGACACAATACCATCCATGAGTTTAATTGAAAAACTAAATATTTAATGTTTATGACAATTCCAATTTGCATAATAATTTGGAACGCAGTGTAATGTTATGCCTGATCGGTGTATATACAGTATGCATATATATCGCACTGGGCCAAAAAGCACCATTTACCTGTGAATCTATTGATGATAAATCACTGAGTCTTCTACCATATTGCTTCATTATTTATACTTTCAATCCCGTACGATCAAAGCATTTATTCCTGGTACAGTACTTCCTGGATGTTTTAAAGGCCTTAATAGAGGTGTAGAATATCGCTGGTGAGAAAGATACTTCCTCTTTCAGAAATGCGCTTATAAAGTAAAATAAACCTATTTTTTATGTTTAAAAAATATGAAAAAAAGGCAAAAAAGAGAATAATAATCAAATATGAAAAAATCCAATAAGATAATAATTTCCTACACTATGTAGTGTTTTGTTAAACGCAAAAGCAATGCCTAAAAGATATACGATACATATCAAATCGGACCTGTGATTGCCGCAATTCGTGTTGAAATAGAATGATTACAATCAGTGTACACATTACTATTTTTATATAATGATGGTATAAGTGAATAAAAATGATTTCTATTTATTACGGCAGAAGATTGTAGATGGGTACACTCTCCATATGTGATGGATGCGGACTGGCTCAGGTCAGCCCTGCAGTGGCAAATACAAAATAATGTCCTGTTTGTTAAACCTTTACCAAATATTTAGGTTTAACATTAGAATATACTGTAAAATAAACCCAAACTTTAATTCAACCGGTCAGAATGAGTACCTTACCATCCTTGAGTATCGGCCATGATGTGCTTCTCATCTCGGTGCAGGGGTATTGCTTTTGCTTAGTTGAAGACGTTTACTCCCTTCCTCCCCCCAACTAAAATCTATCATTCTCATTGTAAATTGAAACGTCTGAAACTGAGATGAATTTGTGACACCTTGTAGTTTTGCATTCATAACTGTCAGCGCATGTGTGTTTGTGTCACAGCAGTTCGCCACAGCTGCAGCATTTATCCATGCCGGGCCCAGGGGAGGGTGACCCAGAGTAGAACAGAGCAGATCAGAGCGGAGCGTATGCCAGCGTGCCACAGCTGTGCCCATCTGTAAACAGAACACAGCAGCTCCCTGAGAAACTCTGCTTCACCACGACAGCAAGGCACTCTGTAGGCCCATATGTGCCTGTACTATCAGCCATACTGTTACAGAGACTCTCTTCAGTTCACTTGCCACCATATTGACATTGTGAATGCTGTGTGCTCTGGGTGAATTGCAATAGTCTAAACTGGATTGCCCTTGTTTTCCCATTGCACCTGCACAGAAAGTAAGAATAGGTATCATCCTCAACCCCCTGTGTGCATCCTAATTGTTTCCCCCCAAACTCATGCCTTTCTTTCCCTTCTTCCATCTGTGCAGACCTGGACACTCAGTTTGTGTGAAAGGACACCGCCCACACCAGGGGACATGCCTCCAGCTGATTCCAGCTGTCAAAGTCTAAAAGATGTCGCAAGTCTGCTCTGCCTACTCTGAATGAGAAATGTGTGGGAATGAATACTGTACGCCTAAGTAAGGACATTGTGTAAACATTGCAAATGCGAATTTGAGTCCCAGCTAGTGTCATAGCCACTTTCCCTTGATGAGAAGTGGAGACAGCAGACAGTAGGCGATTGATAATGAGTGTGCACAGTCGGTCACGGTTTGACAGCGCTAACCAGCAATACACCCATACGACACAGCTCTGCCCATGGCATACTGTATACTAAACCATGATATCCTCAGTATAACTGTTAGCTCTCTAGCTTGTTTGTCACTCAAGTGACTGTCAGCCATATTCTCTACATGGATGTCTGTTAAAAAACCTTGACAGTGGGACAGACAGTGGCTAGCAATCAGACTCAACCCATCCCAGATGTGGCTGCCAGCATGCCAGCTACCACATGACTAGACAGACTAGTTCCAGCAGTCATGCTAGACCCCCAGGTGCTACAGAAATAAAACTGAAAAACCGTGGTAGGCTGAAGTCAGATCTTTACATTCCTAGCATTGAGACGATCTCAGACGTGCTAGCATACCCAATTTGACCTTACTGGTGTTGTTGCCACACATTGTTGGATTGTCGTTTCCCATTTACCAAAATAAGCACAGGGAGTAAGAGAGGGCTGCAGTGATAAATATGGAGATAGAGGTCTAAAGAGTTAAATAAAGAGAGAGAGAGGGAGACAGAGATGGAAAGATTGATAATACAAGGATCTGTCAGGGGCACGCAGCTCAACCCTGTATCTTATGCTTTCTAGAGGTGGAGTCGGTATAAATCTGGAATGACAGCCAATTCCCTGCACTACTTTGTATGCCTCAGCTTCATACTGTCAAAAGGGTACGTATACAGAACGTAGGGTGTCATTACAGATTTGCGTTATTAGAGATCTGTCTGTTAAGTGCATGTAGAGATTAAGCCTGCTGTGAAAGGATTCCAGTCCAATAAGGACCAACTGTGGCTTTCATGTATGATGGAGTCATAAAGAGCCCTGTCAGAGATATTCTACTCAGTTGAGGTTTCAAAGAAGAATGCTTTCCCTTAATATTCTCAGAGGCACTAAACTGTGTATGTATGTGCCTGCAGTTGTACATTTGAATACTTGGAGTAATCCTGCTTGGCACTCATGTGCATGATTGTCCTTGCCTTTGGTGGTGTGTGTGTGAGAGTTGTGAATATGACGTGTAGTGGTCGGCAAGATCCCCTGTGACCTGAAACCAGTGTAGATGCTGCTCTACCCTTTTGTACACTAGTAAGGTACTTGCATTCTATCCAGTTCATTCCTCCTCATTATTCTCTGGTCATGCACGCATCACCTCAAGGTATGTCCACGGACACAGGCAAATTCCACTGTCTGTAGCAGCTCTGCCATATCAACAGTGAAGTCAGTGTTCCTGTAAAATGCTGAGTACTTCTGTTCAGCGCCACACCGTCCCAGATCGGCCAGTCCGGTCTTTCTCCAGAACCACAGCCTCCTGCTCCCATTTGGCCCTGTCTATCCCAAGGTCGACATCCACATCGTCTACATTATCCACATCATCCGCATCATTTACATTATCCACGCCTACTACATTTTCCACACTACACTGTCTATATCAGCTACATTATCTGCATTTACTACGTTATCCACATCGTCTGCACATCAACTGTATCCACCTTGGCTACGTTATCCACATCATCTACATCATCTGCATCATTTACATTATCCACAGCCACTACATTATCCACACTGTCTATATCAGCTACTTTAGCTGCATTTACTACGTTATCCACAGCGTCTACACATCAACTGTATCCACCTCGGCTACATTATTCACCTCGGCTACATTATCCACATCTCTACATTATCCGCGTAGACTACATCATCCACATAATTTGCATTATCCACATCCGCTACATTATCCACACCATCTGCATCAGTTATATTATCCACATTGACTACATTATCCACATCGTCTCTACCATCTACTTTATATGGCCCTGTCAGCGTGCGATCCGGATTATAATAGACAAGTAAGCCATGACGGATTGGTCCCCACAAGGTGTTTAAGCCAGCACAGGATAATGTGGACTAGTGTTAGAATAGGAGGTGAGCTTTTGGGGTTGGTGAAAATATGGAATAATATTTCTGGTTCCCTCAAGGACAGAAAAACTAATGTGTGTGTATGTGTAAGAAGGGTTCAACAGGAGTTGAAGGACAAAATGGACATAAGTGGACCCAAACTATTTAATTAACCCAAATTAATGTTCTTACTTTTAATTAAGAACATATTTATTTAGTTCTCTGTGTGTTTAATTAGCTATAAATCTTTTTCTTCTGCAGTCTTTACTGTGCAAGGTGCAGCATTAATCAAAGGTGTATTCAAGTTGTATTTACAAGCTGTTAATTGTACATGTATAGGGCCTAGTAAATATTAAATTAAATTGACTGTTTTCAGTATGTGCTTTTGGTAGTAGAGGCTTATTACACCTACCAATCTTTCCCATCTCACCCCTTTAGGGGTCTCATTCCACCCACAACTTTTCTACACACACATGTGCGCACGAACAAACACTGCTGTCCTGTCCGCTAATTCATTCCTCACACCAGCCATTGTAGTACGCCACAATTAGCCACGCTTTGTTTGTGCTAGACATTTGTGGCTGACATTTTCAATTAGAACAAATTGCGGAGCTAAAATAGCTAATTACAGGACTGAGAGTGGGGGAAGAACACCTAGTGTTGTAATTGGTGCAATTTTGTCTGGATTGCATCATATAGCTTATAGGGTGTTTACAGGTAACACTTAACATAATTGTCAAATTTTCTAATTTGTTGATTATTGTCTTGATTCATAAACATATTAATGTTAACCTCAGATGTATATCAGATCGGTCTGATAATATGGTCTTTGACTTTCAGGTAAATCACATTTTTAACGCTCTTTATATGGTTCCATTGCCAGCAGGCATGGAAAGAATTAATATCATAATCCCATTAAAAAAATGTATTCTATGTGTATTCTATTTTATTTATTCACATTACACTACTGCTCACAGTACCTTGCAATTGTTTAACGTACGCATGAGACTTATGGAAATGTGAACGTCTGCAGCAATCTGATCATGCCGGAAGCATGTACAAGGTCAAGGTTTTCCCGGCTCGTGTGACTCAGAGAGTACCTGTATGGAGATGCTCTCTGAAGATTGAGTCTGTGATTTGTGGTGCTATTCTTCAGGCCTTGACTCTTTTTAGTAGTTTCCACAGGCTATTTGCCACTACCCACAGATCAGTGCAGCCCAATTTAGGTCAGAACAGGAGAGGGTTAAAGGCTCTCTGAGACTTCGCACTGAGGGATGTGTGTAGGAGGTGCTTCAGTCCTCAGTTTCACTGCAGAGGTGAGGGGGGTGGTAGGGATGAGAAAGAGAGAAGCTATAAGAGATAACTTATATAATTCCTCAACAAGGAAACTGCCACTAATGATGAAGCAGCCAGGAAGAGGACTAGCATGCACCGCGGGATCACCAGTGAGGGTCAACAAGTCAGGATTGCTATGCAGGCAGCGTGTAGCAGGTCTAGGATCACTGCAGTGGATCTGATAGTCTGTGAGGAGGAATAATCTAACAGTGGGTCCTAACTGTTCCATTTAGGACGATACCAGGAGTGCACTATTTATTTTCAAGAAAAAAAAATGAGAAGGAGTACCATTAAAAGAAAAACTAATATTATACAAATGCCCTTTGACATTGCATCATTATTGACCAATCGAAGCTCACGATGGCATCCGGCACACTCGATTGGCTGTTGATACTTAGCATGATCTAGCATGCTTGCATTCTTGCTTGCACCAACACAACGGCAAAGCTGGCTTGGTTATCCTGTTATCCTAATTTCTGTTCATATTTAAGATTGAGTAATGAGCCATACATTTTGTACATGTCACACTTTCAGAATTCACTTTGCAGCGATCTTGAAAAGAACACTTCCTACATCAGCATGGCCTATAGAATTTTAGTTTTTTTGGTTTATTTGTACTGTGGATTGGAACACAGATGTAATTGCATGTACACTGAAAATCTTATGCCATGGTTCCAGCAATGCATTAAGTAAAAGAAGGTATGAAACACAAAGCACAGTACTGTATAGCAGCAATAAAACATATAAAAAGAAAATAATTATAAAGTATATTATACACAGGAAATAGCAACATTTACAGAAAATTGTTTGATACTGATGTTCAAGGTGCAATTGAATTGTGCATAGTGTTTTTCTGTAGGGCAGACTAGCGGGGGGGTGTAATTATCAATGTCAGCGGGCAACTTAATGTAGTTGGTTTGTCCAGCCTGATTGTATAGGAATAGAAGCCATTACCAAGATAAACATGTCAATGCTGTTCAATGTGAACTGAAATTAAAGTACTATCAGTAGCAGTTCTACATTAGAGGCAAGTGGCGCTATGCCCCACCAGATGGAGTTGTTGCGCAAACTGTACTGTTAACAATCACATTGAGAACCAGTAAGATATTGTACTGACATGTTATGAAATGTACTGATAATGGCTGAAAAACGCTGAGTTGAAAACTAAATTGAAATGTCTGTCTAGAGTCTACACAAAACGTCAAGCTTGGCTGTGTGTGCGCCAGAGCGCTTGCTATTGTTTTCTAAGGTGGGAAGGGCTAGCCCCATGCAAATGCTTAGTGGCCATATGTGTGAAATAAGCCAGTGTGTGGGTTAATGCTCAGTGGTGGGGCTTTGCTCAATCGGACACTTCGGATGTAGCTAAGAACTAGGTGCACACCTGGTTGTAACTAATGTTTCAGTGCTTGTCTTACTGGCTAGCTTTACTGGGGTTGTTGGTAATGCAATTATGTGGAATGCCATGGCAACGCGCCTCTGGTTTCAAATGAGAAGTATCAAATGTTTCAAATGAATTAGTATAGTAAGTGGTTTGTACATTGTGTGCTTTGTGGTGGGATGGATTTGTTGGATGCGCCCCATTAGAATTTTAGAGGTAAAATCGCCACTAAGTACTATAAAAAAATGATGTAATAATCTACAAGTTGTAAAAAAAAAGACAATTTTATTTCAGATTTCTGCTATAATGTGGAAATGGAGAGAGAGGAAATAGAGAACTCCTCATTCAAGACCTGCTAATGATGAAGAGGGTGTAAAAAGGGCAAGCATGCACCGTAGGGTCATCACTGAGGGTCAGAAGAGTTTTGATTGCTATGCAGACAGTAGCTAAAAGCTCCAGGATCACTGCAGTTGGCCTGACATTTTGTGTGGAGGAATACGCTAATGAGCCACACTGCAGACATACATGTATGTGTCTATTTTAGTACAACACCCCTGGTTATGGGACACAAACCTGCAACTGGTCAAATAACGTTCACAGCGATGAGACATTTCAGGCTCTGGTCTTAAGAGCAAGAGTGGCCAGCTACTGTACGGAGGATGGCTGCGAGACATTGTAGCGAAAATTAAATGTACATAAACCAAATGGGACACGGGTTTCAATGAACACAATGTACGTGTCTCTTTGCGTTTTATTGTGAACTTGTGTTTTTGGTCGAACATTAAGGTCATTACTCAGCAGAGTGAGCAGCCTCTAGTTTACAGTACCCTACCCCTCAGGCTCGGACCTGACTGAGCCACAGTGTGGAGATCTCTAACCATGTTAAGGCCGAATGGGGAGAGGAAGCCTGGAGATGTTGTTAGCCTCTTCCTTTCTGAATGATATGGAACACTATGCCAGAGGCTTGGTGATTTGGTTACCAGAGAGGTCAGAGCAATACCCAAAAACAAACTACCCACCCAAAACAAAATGTTGTTCAGGATGTGATGAAACATCTTTAATGGTTCATTTTGTCTTTGCATTTGAACTGGAGCTTTTTTTACATTGGCAACAGTCTTTAAATGTTATTCATCATACTTGTAAGCATCGGGTTTTCCAGATGTTAATATTGAGATTCAGTCAGTCTTGAAATTAATTTTGGAATTTTTATTATTTTATGTGAGATAGAACATACAATAGCCCTCTGAATATAACACAAACAAGTCGTAAACCATTTATGCCAGTGAGGATGACAAGTTTAACAGGACTGACTAGTTGCCATGGTTTCCTTACTACAGTAGTCCTTGGTAACAGGGTAAACAGCTAACATTTTACGCTTCTGCTGTTGCATTCTCATTAGGCAGGATGAATGTTTTTCTAGTGTAGCTTGCCCTCTAGTTGTGACTTTTGGAAAATATGACCAGGTATAAAGTATTAAAGAAAATATTGTATATCATGAGTAATCCTTTTATTACACCTTCTATGATAGTTATTAGATTTGTCAAAAAAAAGCTCTGAAAAAAATTAAGAGACCTCTGCCTGATCATCAGTGTCTCTGGTTTGATAGGTATGTGTTTGGGTAAAAAAACTAACATTTTTGTTTAATTCCATAAACTATTGACAGCATTTCTTTCAAATTCCAAATAAAAATATTATCAATCATGGCATTTATTTGCAGACAAGTAACAACTGGTCAAAATACCAAAAAAGATGTACAACTGTTGTCAGACCTTGAATAATTCAAAGAAAATTTTTCAAATTCATTTGTAAAACAACACAGTGTGTTGACATAAGAAGACTTCATAAATCAATATTTGATGGAATAATTATAATTGTATAATAATAATAATTGGCTTTCATGTGTCTTGTCATGCCCTCCATCAGTATTTCACATTATTTTTGGGTGAGTATTTATGCCACTCCTGAAAAATTCTAGCAGCTCAGCTTTGTTTGATGGCTTGTGACCATCCATCTTCCTCTCGATCAAATTCCAGAGGCTTTGATTTAACTAAACTATGCAGTGGTCTCCCATTTTTTTTCCAGAGTTGTATGTTGTTTCTCTGTATATATTACGAAAATGAAAGGCACCAGTATTCTGTTTCTCTCAACACACAAAAATTACTGCTCTGTCTTCTCCAAGGAAGACGATTCAGTCCCCCAATGCTGTAAATTGTCTGTAGTTTAGAACTTTGATTAGACTCTGATCTATTCCTGATTTATCATTTAGAATAATGATAATGAACCATGAACTCAAAGACTTTGTTTAATATCAGGCCCTCTCATCTTGAAAACATTGCACTGCTTTCACAGCAGCTGTAAATTGGAGCAGATGATAATATGAAAAAGGCGTACTCTTCATTTGATGCTAATTCAAAGTCATCTTCAGCGAATCAAGACTTTTTTTGCCATCTATCTTTCAACCACAGTCTGCAGAGGGATAAATTCTGTTTGAATCAGGGCCTTCCAGATAATTTTATGCAATAAAATCAGAAAGCAAATAAATAAATTTGAAGTCCTGGTGGCCCGTGGTACGTGGCTGCCCTTAAAAAGCTTTGATAACTTCCAACCTCAAACAGGGATGCAGTGTTGTTGTTTAGACAAACACCATATTTGGCATTGAATACATTTCTGCTTCATTCAGATGAAAGGGAACGGTGATTAGTAGACTTGAAAGCAACCACGAGGAAGACCTGTGTGAAGTCTTCACCCCTGTCACATATTAGCCACCCATCAGGTTTCCTGTAGAGAAGAAACACGCAAGCACGAGTGGGCGTGCGCACACATCCACTTCCACGTATGCACAAAATAAACAAACACGTACGCACTCACCACAACCTTCCACGCACACACTATCTACACACTGCATGTTCCATCTAATGAGGTTTGCCCATTTTATAACTAGATGAGAATTAAATGTTGTTTGAGGTTAGGACATAGGGGTCATAGCAACAACAAGTCTGGGTTATAATGACAAGTGGACAGCGCTCTAGGAGAGTATAAGAGACATAGGTTAATTAGAGTGAATCCTTGCCACTCCTGGCCTGTGTCGATTACTAATTTAATGGCTTTATTACCCAGCCTTTTTGCATAATTAAATTGGTCTAATCTTATTTGCAAAGTGTGGGGAATAAGCCCAAGGTGTTTCCATGAGCGTGCAAGCTGAAATTCAAAAGGTATCAACGCAGAGACATGCACGCGCTCACAGAGTCACATTTCTGAGCAAACCAGATGTTTAAACATGTAACACAAACAACTCACTCGCAGTAAACCTTATATGCTTAACTACCGCATAGTAAAAGTGTTTGGTCGATGAAAAATCCAGCAGGCTATGTGAGATATAAGGATTAGTCATGAAGATTCACCTTGATTCACCTCTGCCAGGTGTTGAGATAAGCATACATTCTGTATCTCATCAATTCCAGTTCAACATCAAGGATGCGCACTCCAGAGTTCTTGAATAATTTCAGCCAACAATTTTCAAAGTAGTGCTCATGAGCCAAAAAAGGTTTTTGTTTTTTGGTCTCCTCATTAAATATAAAACAAGTTGAGTGAGCATACGTATTTCTCTCAGAAAACACTGTTTATACAAGTAAGGTCCAACTGCTCAGCTAGACAGAACATCCTACAGAATTTAACACTTGTGTCACTTCATAAAGAGATTCTATTAATCGAGCCATCTGGTTATCTTTTATACCAGAAGTAAACTACTTGTTTTTTGGAGATGAGCAGTGGAACCATGCAACCATGTTGATATTATGGAGATGTTATAGCTAATAAATCGCTAGCTAGTTTGTCAGTGAAATAGACATTGTTGTATTGTTACTCCACGATGAATAACATGGAAGAAAAGGTCTTCTCCACAATTTTGGTCTCATATTTTGCAGAACTTATTCATGCCACTGGAACTTACCTGTACACTGTGTGCACAATTATTAGGCAAGTCAGTATTTTATACATATCATCATTATTATGCATATGTTCCAACTCCAAGGTGTATAAACCGGAATGCTTATTGGATTTAAGCATATCAGGCGATGTGTATTTGTGTAATGAGAGAGGGTGTGGACTAAGAAGATCAGCACACTACAGTGCCTTGCGAATGTATTCGGCCCGCTTGAACATTTTGACTTTTTGCCACATTTCAGGCTTTAAACATAAAGATATAAAACTGTAATTTTTTTGTGAAGAAGCAGCAACAAGTGGGACACAATCATGAAGTGGAACGAAATTCTTTGGATATTTCCAACTTTTTTAACAAATAAAAAACTGACAAATTGGGCGAGCAAAATTATTCAGCCCCTTTAATTTCAGTGCAGCAAACTCTCTCCAGAAGTTTAGTGAGGATCTCTGAATGATCCAATGTTGACCTAAATGACTAATGATGATAAATAGAATCCACCTGTGTGTAATCAAGTCTCTATATAAATGCACCTGCTCTGTGATAGTCTCAGAGGTCCGTTGAAAGCACAGAGAGCATCATGAAGAACAAGGAACATACCAGGCGGGTCCAAGATACTGTTGTGGAGAAGTTCAAAGCCGGATTTGGATACAGAAAGATTTCCCAAGCTTTAAACCTCCCAAGGAGCACTGTGCAAGCGATAATATTGAAATGGAAGGAGTATCAGACCACTGCAAATCTACCAAGACCCGGCCGTCCCTCTAAACTTTCAGCTCATCCAAGGAGAAGACTGATCAGAGATGCAGCCAAGAGGCCCATGATCACTCTGGATGAACTGCAGAGATCTACAGCTGAGGTGGGCGAGTCTGTCCATAGGACAACAATCAGTCATATACTGCACAAATCTGGCCTTTATGGAAGAGTGGCAAAAATAAAGCCATTTCTGAAAGATATCCATAAAAAGTGTCATATAAAGTTTGCCACAAGCCACCTGGGAGACACACCAAACATGTGGAAGAAGGTGCTCTGTTCAGATTAAACCAAAATTGAACTTTTTGGCAACAATACAAAATGTTATGTTTTGCGTAAAAGCAACACAGATCATCACCCTGAATACACCATCCCCACTGTCAAACGTGGTGGTGGCAGCATCATGGTTTGGGCCTGTTTTCTTCAGCAGGGACAGGGAAGATGGCTAAAATTGATGGGAAGATGGATGGAGCCAAATACAGGACCATTCTGGAAGAAAACCTGATGGAGTCTGCAAAAGACCTGAGACTGGGACGGAGATTTGTCTTCCAACAAAACAATGATCCAAAACATAAAGGTGGCGCTACAAAGTATTAACTTAAGGGGGCTGAATAATTTTCCACGGCCAAGTTTTCAGTTTTTTTTTTTTTTTTTAAGTTTGGAATATCCAATAAATTTCGTTCCACTTCATCATTGTGTCCCACTTGTTGTTGATTCTTCACAAAAAATTACAGTTTCATATCTTTATGTTTGAAGCCTGAAATGTGGCAAAAGGTCAAAAAGTTCAAGGGGGCCGAATACTTTCGCAAGGCACTGTATATCAAGGTGTGCATAATTATCAGGCTGCTTCTGTTCCTCAAAAAAAATAGGCCAACAAAGAGATTTAACTCATTATCCTCTAGTGCTGTCATATTCCAGAAGTGCAACCTTGCCGGTGTGCCCAAAAGTACAAGGTTTTCAGTGCTCAGAGCCAAGGTAAGAAGGGCTGAAACTCGACCACCACTGAACAAAGACACACATGTTGAAACATCAAGACTGGTCCTAGAAAATCTAAAAGAGGTCTTTTGGACTGATGAGATGAGAGTGACTCTTGACAGACCAGATGGATGGGCCTGTGGCTGGATCAGTAACAGTCATAGAGATCCACTTTGACTAAAGACGCCAGCAAGGTGGAGGTGGGGTACTGGTATGGGCTGGTATTATTAAAGATTTGCTAGTTGGACTTTTTTGGGTAGAAGATGGACTCAAACTCAACTCCCAAACCTACATAACTTCAAGCTGTTGCGTACTCGCTAGGATCATAAGAAGAAAGTTATGTTCGAGTCCAGGAGAACAGGGAGTTTGGACACAAATCCCACTGATGTCCCCTTTCATTTTAACCGTTCTCTGGGAAAACTGTTGCATGCCAGCAGGAGTTGCTGGACTTGACCAAATCTATGGTTTAATAGGCATCAACACAGCCTATGGAAGAGCTTTAAAAGTACCAGTTGATGCCAAACAAGTTTGGAATAATGTATTAAACTTGAAGATTTATAGTGAATAAGGACCTTACTATATAAAATGGTAAAGGACACAGATATATGCAGACAGCCTCTGGAAAATAACAAGGACATTCCTTTGAAGATAAGACCCTTGTAAATCAGACAGGTTTGGAACACTGGGTTTTTTCCACTTTGCCAGTAGGAATGGCTAAGAGACAATTGGTGAATATTAGAAATTGTGCTTTTGAATGTATTAAACAATAGCTTATAGCATTATTGAATGTATGGTATTTTAGAAATGTTTAGAATTATTGTTTAAAGGTTTATATGGATTTAGGAAGTTCTTTTTATTAATCGTGTGGAACATTGGAATGTATACTCTACAGAATTGTTGAACATCATAGAAAAATTTCCTCCCAAAATCACAGCTAATCACCTGTGTGGTTTCTTCGGATGGGATTTTCACTATGATTGAATATACTGTATTCTGTGTACTGACTAGCTTTCTCCCTGTCATAGCAAAAAGGCACATTTTTAAGCTTGCTGTCAAATCTGTGTAATTAAGTCCCATTTCTAAAATAATTAATTGATGCATTTATATACACACCTGAAAACTATAGACTCATTTAATGCATATCTTGAATTGTATTTAGAACTTTAGGTATGTGTAACCTAATGTTTAGTTGAAGGTCTGAATGTGTTGATTTACCTTCAAGAATTTTCTCTGGTGTTTTCCGTCAGAGGGTGTTTGTTTCAAACATGCAGAACTAATTTGCATTCCTTCTCGCAGGTCTCCACAGTTTTTTACAGTTTTTTCCAATTGCTAAAACACTAAAAGTGAATGCTCATAACAAAGCGTTGAAACCGTAACGTTTGCATGCATTTGGAACACTCATGCACCAAATGAATAAACACAATGTCGGCATGGCACCGTAAACAATTCTGGAACACACGGTGCAAAAACACTACACACATCGTGCATGTATTACACACTTTGGCCAATGATGAAACACTCTGCAGTCAGCACGTCCATTCAATAGTTAAAACGCACATGACATTAGCAACACTCCCGCACACATCGTAAAAAACACTTAACCTGTAACTGAACATCAATCAGTCACTATATATAATCAACCTAAACGCACCCCTTTGCGTATTGATAACACGACATTACACTTGACATTTTCGTGTTATTCATACGTCAAATTGAATTTTCGCGTGCCATAGAGACGCCTTAAGTTTATATTGGGAACGGTTAAGCTAAGGCAACACCTTACACAGAGTGGTTAGGTTAGGCAACACCTTACACAGAGTGGTTAAGGTTAGGCAACACTACAGTGTGGTTAAGGTTAGTGTAAAGGTTAGGTGAATGTTTAGATATGATGTTGGTGTATTTATTACACAAAAACATTTGGCGTACATATTACACGCCACTTTGGCGTATCCATACCACGCGAAAAGTTAGTTTGGCATCTTTATAGCATGATAAAACCAATATCGTGTTATATGTACGCCTTGGGGTGAGATCAGGCTGATATAATTCAGGTATGAGCACCTGTCGTGAGACAGTCATGAATATGGAGGCTGAAGGACCAAGGGGAAGGAGAAGATGAGGAAGAGATGGGAAGAGGCAGAGGAGATAGAGGAAGAGACTCTTGTAAAAACCAGACATCGGGACTGAAACACCATCGGCCAAAGGGCCATCAAGAATGTTGCCGGGCAGTGCGGGGGCAACATCACCATGTGTGCAGCCCTTAGTGGTCAGGGGGTCCTCCATCACCATGCCACCCTGGGTCCCTACAACACTGCACACATACTGACCTTTCTGCATGCACTACATGCTGCGGTCACATAGGACCAACCAGGGCAGCCCATGTTCGTTGTCATCTGGGAT
Organism: Umbra pygmaea; assembly: GCA_016801145.1. Taxonomy (NCBI): domain Eukaryota; kingdom Metazoa; phylum Chordata; class Actinopteri; order Esociformes; family Umbridae; genus Umbra; species Umbra pygmaea. The sequence continues at coordinate 1,102 of JACXGM010013749.1, read as the reverse complement.
AATGTCAGTTTCCACCGGGCTGCTCTGGTCCGGGACTAATTCGCCAACCACGACCATTTCATGGTGCTGTACCTGCCCCCATATTTCCCGGTCCTCAACCTGATAGGGGAATTATTTTCGGCATGGCGGTGGAAGGTCTATGACTGCCTACACATGCACGAGTGCCGCTCCTGTGAGCAATGGAGGAGGCAAGCGGAGACATCGAGGTGGGCTCGATCCACGGGTGGATACGCCACACCCGGCGATATTTTCCCATTGCCTGGCAAGGGAGAACATCGCCTGTGATGTGGACGAGGTGACGTGGCCCGACCCCAATCGACGGAGTGATCCCTGACTTGTAATGGGAGTTGTTTTACTACCTGTATACAATGTATCACTGAGGCTTGGTTTCGAGAATAAAAACGGTTTACAGTTTTTTCCGATTGCTAAAACACAAAAAGTGAATGCTCAGACCAAAGCGTCAAAACCGTAACGTTTGCATGCATTTGGTACACTCGGGCACCGAATGAATAAACACAATGTCGGCATGGCACCGTAAAACAATTCTGTAACACAAGGTGCAAAACACTACACACATCGTGCATGTGTTACACACTTTGGCCAATGATGAAACACTCTGCAGTCAGCACGTCCATTCAATAGTTAAAACACACATGACATTAGCAACACTCCTGCACACATCGTAAAACACTTTACCCGTAACTGAACAACCAATCAGTCACTATATAATTCAGGTATGAGCACCTGTCGAGAGACAATCGTGAATATGGAGGCTGAAGGAGAGAGGAGAACGAGGAAGAGACGGGGAGGGAAGAGGGAGAGGAGATAGAGGAAGAGACTCTGGTAAAATCCAGACATCGGGACTGAAACATCATCAGCCAAAGGGCTATCGAGAATGTCACTGGGCAGTGCGGGGGCAACATCACCATGTGTGCAGCCCTTAGTGGTCAGGGGGTCCTCCATCACCATGCCACCCTGGGTCCCTACAACACTGCACACATACTGACATTTCTGCATGCACTACATGCCGCAGTCACATAGGACCAACCAGGGCAGCCCATGTTCGTTGTCATCTGGGATAATGTCAGTTTCCACTGCCCCC
>JACXGM010013748.1:9514-22834 GCA_016801145.1 Umbra pygmaea | reverse complement strand
GTGTGTGTGTGTGTGTGACAGCCGGCTGCTTAGAATGGCAACGGAGTGCAATCATCATTGTGTAAAAGCATGCTGCTCGTTGTAAAATATGGAAGTACTTCGCTTACAGGCCTATTGATAAAGGGAAACCCCAATACATTGCAGCGGCAGTTTGTAAAAATGTTTTTAAAGTTTGTCTTATTAATGGGGCAAGACGCATTGAAGTTTAATCGCCACAGCAACCACTGTCACACCCCCACAGCCACGAAAGTACATATGTGCCCATCCTGTAAATAATCATAGTATATCAGGCAGTATAGGGCCCACTGAAAAACAAGCATGTTGTCTCTATATGCACAAAATACACAACTATTACATTGTTATTGAAAAATGTACTCTTTGGAATGTAACAGTCAAATAACTATACATTACAACGTTTAGTGTTAGTTCAAATTCAATTTCGGAATTAGAACAAAATATTAAATGAAAGCCAAATATACATGACCTGAATAGCTCATCCACAAGGAGTAAAAAGCTAATAAGGAATTAACCCCTGGGAGAAATTATAGAGAATAGTGGCAATTAGGCTTATAGAATAGACAACATTTTGAAAATAACAGATTATACAAAACAATACTGTGTATTAAATAGACTAGTTTTAAAACATCAGATACTTTCTTAATGCACATTTGTTTTTAAATGTGTTTTTATGGTTGTCAGTGATTTTGCCGTGGTATCGGTTTGGTGTCGATACCGAGGTACCAAAGCAAGTATCGGTATCAAAATAAAAGCGTTGGTATCGGAACATCCCTACTCTCATCTCAAGGCTGTTGGCAGGATTTCCATATAGCTTGGATAAAAAAAAAACGTTCCCTGAACATATATAATTTTTTTGGAAAAGTCAAGCTTGATCTGATAGATTTTCATGTGACTCGATCAACACGTCCTTACAGGTCAGCATATGTTTTTAGCTGAAAATTGTACAAAGGTATGTTCATGTTCCACTTAGCTTATTCATTCTTTTGCCTTAACTATTCGTTCTACCATTTTATCTGTATTTAGTGTTCTTAGCCTCTAGAGGAAAGTAACAGGAAGGTTAGACATGAGAATTACAGGATGGAGCTGATTTATCTGACTGATCTCAGATCTGTACTGTAGGACCTCCCATTACCTCCCAATCACCATTATGCCCCGTTCCCCCGTGGCCTTCCTCCCTTGGTCCTGACAACATAATGTGTCTTCACATCATCATCATCATATAACATAATGCGTCTTCACATCATTCTCACGCTGGGTTGTTATGGTAACAAGTGCAACATGCTTCAGTTACGCTACATTGTCAAATTCAAATGTAAACTCAATAGTAAGTTTCTGCTAGGGCTAGATTAAGTAATTATGGGCCCAGAGGTTTAGATGTTTTTCCAGTGTCATTCACTGATATGCTTTGGCTTGGATGAGGAGCATCTTAGGAGCAGGCTTTGTTTGACCCCAGGGACAAAGCCTTCATGGCTCAGAGCATGGAAAAATCTGCTTATCTGTTTTGTGACCGCAGTGATGAGACTCATTAGTGAAAATGAGGTTCCTGATTGATGTGATAGAATGGGAGGAATCTATCCGGTAAATAGTGTTGTATTCTTTACAGACCTTTAACTTCTACTCACATTTCCAACAATATCAGAGAAAAATGGTGGATAATATAATGCCACTTTTATATTATATTCATCCCTTGAGGCAAACTGTTAACCTGAATTTCGGCAGTAATTGCTGTCCTCCTGACAGGTGTCTTAGGAAGACTGGGAAATACAAAACAAAAATACACAATCCAATGGACAGGTACTAAGAAATGAATATAAGCAACCCACTACTTTACATACTGTAGGATTATATGCAAGTTCTCCACTAGAGGGAGCATTCCACCCATTTTTGTGTCTAAGGTTACGTCAAGGTTTCTATAGAGACCAGTCCGTTTGTTGTGGAGCATCGGTGTTCCCATATGAGGACAAATAAGCATGTTTGCTTCAATCTAATTGTGACTGATGCACATTTAAATGTTCCTGTGTTTGTAACTCTCCAGGTGTACAAGGTGAACTCTGATGACTATGACTCATATGACCAACATTATGGACGAGGACTCCTGAAACACACCATCAGAGACGGTGAGACAGTCCTGTCACAGAATACACAGCGTTATATATTTATTCCTGTATATTTCCACTCGACATAATTACAAGATTTAGTCATTACCAAAATTTGTTCTCAATTAGGAAAAAGCTTTAGGCATTGTCTAAACAGATCTAATCATCCCCATCATATTTCTTATCAGAAAACATTGGAACAATATCAACAATTACCTCTCCCATTTCTCTACCAGGATTATCCAAATTCTTTTATAACGGGACCAAGCTGAGAAAAGATGCAATCACTGCCAGTATACTGAAGGTCCAGAACATTCTGCAATGGTTCGAGGGCCAGAGCCAGTTAACCTTCTATGCCAGCTCCCTGTTGTTTGTGTATGAGGGCCTGTCCCCTCCCAGTCCTGAGGGCCAGTCCCTCAGGGGTCCCCCAGAGAACACCACATCTACTGACCTCACCTGCTGTGAGCCTAATGAGGAAGTACTGGAATACAACAACAACATTCGCGTTGCCGAGCCGCTTGACTACAGCCTGTCCACAATGTACAACATGCACAAGAAGGGCTGCAACCGGGGTCACCATGGAAACATCGCCGCCACTGGCGCCACGACAGACCCCAACCCCCACCAGGACAATAGTACGTGGACGTTCCCAGGCTTGGTGTCGGCAGAACAGCCCAATGGCAACGGCGTCAAAGCCCAACTGAAAGAAGAAGCCGATGTGGCGGTAAGAGTCTGGGGGGATTCAGAGGGGACGGCCAGTGAAGTGGAGGTGAGGATGATTGACTTTGCCCATGTGTTTCCCGGTGAGAGCCAGGACCAAGGCTATATCTATGGCCTGAAACACTTGCTGGAGGTGCTGCAGCAGATTCTCCACCAATAACATCCTCTTCCCAGCTGTTTCTCTTGTCTGTCATTGGTCAAGTTTACCCATATTTGTTACCGTGTGACTGGAGGATTTGTAGACCCCGCCCGTGCAGTCCCTTGTCCCCTAACCCTGTAAATGTCTGCACTATATGCACTACCGATGAAGTAATTTCTCCATAACTCTGTCCGATGTATGTGCTTATTTTTTTTAACCACTGTTAACAGGTATTTAACTCAGGTAAACTACTGTAATACACAAATGATTATCCCTAACGAGTACCATTATTGTTTTGGCTAGCTAATCATGTTGTACATTTTATACAATTTGCTTCAGTGTATGTCTTGTTTAATTTCAGATCCTTTTTGAACCTAAATAATTCCTGGACTGTTGACAGAGTTATTTTTATTTATTTTTGGCATTGTAATTTCAGAAAATGTCCTAGTATTACAGTAATAGTGAAATAAGTGTTTCACATTATTTTTTACCTAAAATGTACTATTAGTCCCACACACAATGTCATTTTAGTGGTGCAGTCTTCTTATTTGAAAAGAACTAGGCCTCTTCTTGCTGGCTCAAATTTCTGCATGTTGGACTTTTGCTCTTTGCTAACCCAAGTCAATTTGACGACAGGAGACACTGTTCAAATCTTGTCCGTTTGCTTGCCATATTAAATATAGCTTCATTAAAGTTATAATATTCAAAGAGCAGAGGTTAAGTACTTTTAGCACAGCTGCTCTCTATATAGCCATACATTTTGTTGCCAAATTGCCTATTCTTCTCACAACCATATTCTTGCAGTGATACTTGTTTGTGATTGACATTTAACATTATATTAATCACAAAATACAGTTACTAAATCCTTAATTGCACCTGACCTTCTGTTAAAGTCTATGAACGTAATGTCTTTTCCCCTTATGATTTGTCTTAGCTCATCCAGACGAAGCACCTGGTAAATCAAGAAAACCCAGTCTGTTGACTAGTTGAATCAATTTAAACACAGACAGATGATGTGTAATGTCCCCCGTTTGCTCTCTTGTACACTGTGTGTCATGGTCTGTTTGATTGTAAAGAAATGCAATACGCTGCTGTGATGACAATGAATTAACAAACTGACCAGAGAAGGATTTAGTTTGTTGATATTCTAATTAATGTTGAGAGGAATAGAATGCCAAAGTTCTGGTCATAGTAACATGGTCTGTATAGATTTCTAAACTGGTTACCATGGAAGTGGGTTAGAATCTTGTGCTGTTGTCATTTCCCCTTACCACTAACAGTTCTTCCACAAGTCTTATCTTTCTTTCAAGTTATTGTCAGTTTTTAAGAGAAGAGGATTTTTCTTTTGATTATTTTTAACTCTTATAACTAAATGTTTTTTTCTTCATTCACTTCTTTTAACAGAAAGATATGCAGACATTTTCAAATATATGCAGACAATGCTACAGAACATGTCTCAGTGTGATTTTAAACTAATACCAAAAGTCAATAAATTATTTAGCATAATATGCTTGTAAGTGATACACCTGACATTTTAGGACATATTTGAAATGTTAAAAAGGAAGAGACTTTGAGAGATGTTTACAGTATTTTTAAGATATTTTACTCTATTACTGCCTTATTTCTTTGTACAACATGTTAAATTCAAAGATTTATTATTCCGGCAGCTTTTACATTTGTACATTTCTCAAAATGTCTTCATGTGAGGGAACAGCTTCAACATTTTGCAACATATCATTGTTTTTGCATTATGGATTTTCTGAATTGCAGATAAAGTGTGTTAATAATTCACATTAGAAAACCTCATAACGCTCATAAGAACATATTAACCATTTCATAACATTTAGTTCTAATTTTCGTTAATAGATGGCCTGTGTTACTTGTTACTGATGTTGGTTCTGTAGTAATCCAATCCAGTGCACCATGGTGACTCAGCATTACATGGACTTTACATTGCAGCCTGTCAAAGATGAGTTATACAATTATTCAAAATGTGTTGTTTACACCAGATATATTTTATGGGAAAATGGTGTTTTCATTTAGTTAATGGACAGGAATTTGTTTTGTTTTGCTAATATCTGCTATAATTTTCCTTTGTTCAAAAATGCACTGAAAAACAAATGAATATAGCCAATGTATAAAAAATGTATTTTGCTGTGAACTAACCAATGACTTTCCCTGTGTGGACAAGTTGTTTCATTTATCCACTGTCGTTTTCTGTAATACTTAACGGAAAAATTGAAGTTGGTGTATCGAAACACTTGTGGCATTTGAAAAGACTGGATTTTGTCCCTAGAATTTAAGGCAATCGGACGGGAGTAATTAATGTTGTAAATACAGGAAAAGCTCAACTACTCTTAGAGATATGTTGCAACAATTTTGGTTTTCATTTTGTGAAATTGAGCAAGATCAATCTTTGCAGTAGCTAAGTTATAAAATGCTTGATTTGATTTGTGGAAACCTCATCTTATTTTCCAGTTTGTAGTTATTGTCCTGGACTCTTACTAACAAAGTGTTTTAAGAGTAGGACTGGTAATATAGGATTAACCTTACCTAGGTTTGGTATAATGAATAGGATTTTATGGGGCATGCCAAATCCTAGATCAGCTCTCCTATGAGACACTTTGTGAAGACAGGTCATGGAGTTCATTCACACATGCTTGCCCTGTGGTCTGGCGTAATATGCAGTGTAGTCTCAGTGCTGTCTAAATGTTCTTTGGAAATACCCTGTGTCTCTTCCCATTGACTTCCTGTCCATCTTACCATCCCAGGGGAAATTTGATCTGTCCTTTCCTTCTGACATAATACACAGAAACATGAAATGTAGGGGTAAAGGGTGTTTATCTGCTGTCTTTCTCATATCTGATTAGATTGAAATTGATAATGAATTACTACTTTTGTAAATGACCTATGAATATGTATAATATGTAGACTGATAAAATGGCTGTATATTTGGCAGATTATTATTACTAATAAAATGTATTCCCAATGAACTTTTATCTTTCCACAGTCACATTTATTTTCTTCTGGTCTATTTTTCTTTTTGTAGAAATTAAATAAATAGTATCCTTAACATAAAGTACAGTAAGTACAGTTGAATAGGAGTGAACTGTTGAACATAGCCTCAGGTTTTTCATTTGTTAACTTAAAGTCATTGTATTTTATTTACTCCTAGCACTATATCTGATTATAGCATTTATGTTTCAGTAAAAATAAACAAAATAACATTGTTTTATTACAGCAAAGAAGCATGCATAATTTGAAGACATTTAAAAAATGTCCACTGTTCAGCAGACATGGGAACACAAAAAAACCTATTACACAATTGAATGAAATAGCAGAATACAAAAGAGCCTCGACTGATAAAGATGCAGAGTAGACTATGTCCTGACCAGTGTTGGGTAAAGTTACTTTTACAATTATTTTGAGTTACTTGTTGAGTTCACAGGTTTTGGGAAGTCCCTAATTCAGACAAAATGATCCAGTAAATGGAGTTCACATCTTACTGGTGACCATGATTGATATTTTCTTTCCTCTTTCTTTTTTTTTCATAGGTCAATGTTAAGATATGGACTCCATTTACCTGATAATTTTGTATTAATTAGTGACTTCCCAAAACTTGTGAATTCAATAACTAACTCAAATGTAATTGTAAAAGTAACTTTGCCCAACACTGTTCCTGACTGACAATGTTGGTGCTGCTATAAGGTACAGTTAGCTTGCAGCATGTTAGCATCCAGGTGGTTGTGCTTCCTCCAGAAGGACAGTGTGAAGAATGTTCTAGTTTATCATCCCAACTCCGACAAGGTCCAACCCTTAATTCAATAAGCAGTGATGTACATTTGTAATCAACATTTTTGAACTCCCATTTCAAATCAGGTGTATTGACAAAATGTTTACTTTCAGCTGTTTGCAATGAACAAATCAAACAAAAGCAATTGAAATAGCTTCAAGTGGTTTCCACAAATTCAACTGCAAATGCAACTGATGAGGACCCCTTCATGGCAAACATATATAGTAGGGGGGTGTACGGTTCACAAAACTCGGTTCGTATCACAGTTTTAGGGTCACAGTTTTCGGTTCTGTACGGTTCTTGTTGTTATTTTTTCTTTTAATCTTAACACTCCAGAAATATACTCCAGCACAGGGCACAGTCAGTTTTTTTAGCGGGGAGCCCTAAATGTGGAGTTTGTTCCGGGCCCACAGATTCCTGTCGGCAGCTTGGCTCCAGCATATGATATATAGCTTAATTATCCACAATTTAGAATACAGTATAAAAAATAGTTATCATGTAATCATGCACGAATGGAATTTGAAATATTACAGAATAACGATTGAAATAACTTGAATTTATCAAACTGCCAACTTCAGTGTAGCTCTTACAAAAATACATGCGTAGTACGGAATACATTTTAGGAACAGAATCTCTCCTCATCTCTGGTTCTCACCTCTCCCTTGGTCATGTCTCAACCCTGCACCAGTCAATTATCACTGTATCACCATTGTATACTGGCAGCAAAAGGTAAACACGGTTTTGGCAATACAGATTGTTTGAGTTATTAACGCTACGGACAGCACTTCCGATATGCAAACAACAGAGCTACATTTTAAAATCGCCCGGAATTCTCCTTTAACATAGGTGTTGAAAGTGTTCACAACAGCAGTAAGTGGTTTGTGCAAATTAGCACCGTGTACTGACGAACCGTGCAACGCACACACGCACCGAACAGAAACAAGCGAACTGAACGGTTCGGATGTTTTTTCATGAACATACCACCCATAATATATAGTACAGTATAGTTATGAGTAAGATGCATAGCCAGACACCAGCCTCTTACTGAGCTCACTGAAACCTCAGCGCCTGTTACCACCAAGTGTTGCTGCAGGCCTTTGCAGTTACTCAACAGTTTTTAACAACTTAATGTCTCAGAAATATGGTTGCAGCCATTGATAGCTTCTTTTTTCCTTTTTTTTTTGGACCCAGCCAGGTAGTGTAACCACCGTTCCACTGCCCCCATAACATTGAACTTGCGAACTATGCTTCCTCTGGGAACATTTGGTGCCTTCGCTGACTTTTTGTATCTTGTTTCTTGTTGGGGAAGGGTGATGATATCTTAACTTTTTTTAACTATTCTTTTGACTTAGCCATGTTTCTCACACACAGTCCAAAGTGACACTCAACAAACCTTTAGCCAGTTCAGGTATTTCATGTGTTCCAGCTCAAGCACACCTGGTGCAACAAATGAAGCCCTTGATTAGTTGCATCAGTTATGTTCTTCTTCTTCTTCTTTGGGTTAATGGCGGATCGCAACCAACTTAAGGTGCATCTACCGTGTGACGTTACGAAGGTAGAGACAGGCGCGAAGGTTCCAATCGTCCAAAACACTTTATTTACGAAACAAAATAACACTGCCTCGTGGGGCAAAACACTTCTTTTTCCAATAATCCAAATAGGTAGAACGGTTAACATGGAGACGCCACAGTAAAACATTGACTGACAAGAGACAAGGGGAGAACACCGTGGTTAAATACAAGGACAACTAATTACTAACTAAAAACATCTGTGACTAATAATCCATACAAAACCAATGACAAGAACTAGACACAAGAGGGAGGCATAATCACACATACAGAGGAATCACAGAGACAATACATAAAACAAACCCATTCCCAGTGAACACCCAGCCCACCTACAGGGCTGGATGTGACATACCGCCACCAACTGTACCGGAGTGTGAGGCCAGTCACGGCCCACCCAATTCAACACCACCCACCACACCCCACCACCCTAGACATTAAAATACAGCCCCCTACCCCCCCACCCCACTACCTCCCCCTTCCCCTTCCCTTTCATCAGCTTGTGCACCATCTCCCCCGTGACGTCAGTAACACCCATAAACTCCCTAGCAGCACCCACCACAACATCTATCCTAGCATTCCTTCCCTTAATCTGACTACAAACATTCACCACACTACACAGAAACGCCAAAAACACAACCCTGCCCACCACCAACGAATCCTTACCAACCACACACTCATGCTTACACATCTCAGACAACACCACACTGTGAACACCCATACCATCCTCCAACACCGGGCCCATAAACCGCTCCTTCTCTACCTGCACAACTACCCCAAGTCCCCCTACTCTCCGCACTGCTGCCGCATACGTGACCTTTCCACCACCTTAACCCGCTGTGCCTCCGCCGCCCTCTTCTGAACCACACACCCTCCAAACGCAGCACTGTGCTCCCCACCACAATTACAGCACCTTACCTTGTCCCCCACCCCACACTTACCATACTCATGCGCACCCCCACACCTACCACACCTACCCTGCCTCTACACACAGCCGCCACATGCCCCATACGCTGACAATTAAAACGACTCAGTGGCGGCGGCACATATTCCCTCACAAAAAAACGAAGAAACCCTAAGTGCACCCTATTCGGCAACGGCCCTCCAAACTCCAACAACACCGTGGGACTCACCTTCTCTAACCCCAGTGCCCTACTGCCCATCCATCTCGCGTCCAACACAACCCCCCAAGACCACTTCTTCTAGCTCCTTCATTGCCAAATCCTCCGGAACACCCGTGATCACCCCTCTCACCTTCACCGCACTCCCAGGCACCATAAACCTCACCTTACCCCCCTTCAACACCTCCAACTTCAGCAACTTATCCGTCAGAGCCACACTACCCACCACAGTAAGAACCCTCCCACCACTCAAACACCAACGCATCACCTGTTTTGCATATTTGTGCTGTTGTGAGGGATTCTATTCAGGGGATTGAATAACTTTGAGACTGGAGAAGTCATTATGAGTTGCATATTCAGTTGGATTTGGGGAGACCACTTGATGCATTCGTTGTGTTGAGATATTTCCATTGCTTTTGTTAATTTCATTGCAAACAGCTGAAAGTCTGTACATTTCGACAATACACATGATTTGCAATGGTGGTTGAATAACAGCACAGACATTAGACTGAGGTGGAATAGTTGCTCTCAATGAGTGCACTACAACACAATGGCTTGTATTTGTTCAATAGGCTCATGTTTATTTGATTTCAAGAATGGATTGTCACAATTGAGCCTGTCTGTGAAATGCATCAGGAGACCCTGGAGAGCTGGGTAGGTAATGGTAAGCCAGGCTTCTGTGAACCCAGCTTGCAACTAATGCTGTCGAACTGTCTGGCTTCATATAGTCACAGTCTGCCTGAGCTACCTGCCTGCCTGCTGGGGTTTAGCTATTTATGAGGAGGAGATTGAGATTAAGAAGTATATTTCAATATATTTTGCTCCACATTCTCATTCGGCCCTCCATGCTTCCAGGCACGTCACATCGTATCGTGTCACAGACTCTCTCAAAGTCAACAAAATAAAATTGCCGAATTATATTTTAAATCTTTTGAAGTGATACAGTAATTGCTTTGTGCACCTTATATTGGTTCAACGTTACATTAGGTCACCTATTTTACTGAAATTCGACTGCAAGTTGTTTGATAGATTTACAGAGCGTATCACGAAACATATATACTTTGCTGTACACTTTAGAAAAAGCTAAGCTAAGTAAAACCTGCCAATAGTTCTTCCTTAAACCCTCTATTAATGCTTTTACCTGGCCAATTAGCATTTCAAATGAACACTAAGAACTGATTCACATCTGGAGAAATCCCGTTAGGTCTCTGATTTGCATGCTTTTAGTGTGCATAATTAATACAGCTATTCATTTAAGATTTGGTGCCCAAACTGCAGAAGCAATAAATAGGGGAGACAGTTCTCCATTCAGGTCCAAGTGCATTTGTCCTATAGGGTATGTGAAGGTATAAAATAAATAAGATGTAGGCTACTTATAACAGTGGGGCTGGTATAACATGTCAGTATACGTTTTGCCCTGGTATAACATCAGTACAACTGTGGTGCTGGTATAACATGTCAGTATAAGTGTTTCCATGGTATAACATCAGTATAACTGTGGTGCCTGGTATAACATGTCAGTATAAGTGTTGCCCTTGTATAACATCAGTACAACTGTGGTACTGGTATAACATGTCAGAATAAGTGTTGCCATGGTATAACATCAGTATAACTGTGGTGCCTGGTATAACATGTCAGTATAAGTGTTGCCCTTGTATAACATCAGTACAACTGTGGTACTGGTATAACATGTCAGAATAAGTGTTGCCATGGTATAACGGCAGTACAACTGTGGTGCTGGGATAACATGTCAGTATAAGTGTTGTCCTGGTTAACATCAGTATAACTGTGGTGCTGGTATAACTTGTCAGTATAAGTGATGCCCTGGTATAACATCAGTATAACTGTGGTGCTGGTATAACATGTCAGTATAAGTGTTGCCCTGGTATAACATCAGTATAACTGTGGTGCTGGTATCATGGCCGTTGTAACAAGTGCAGGGTGCTGGGATAAAATGGAGATGAAATGCGAAGGAGTAAATGAAAACTTAGATTATAATCAAACACTGGGAGAAATGAACAGCCTTCTGTGAGCCAAAAATGGATTGTAATAATGAGCAAAAACACCTGCATACACACTTTACATTAGACAATGAAAGACAGCAAACCAAACAAACACAGGGAGTTAAATACAGATACTAATGGGATAATAGGTAACATCTGTATACGTTGAACAGTAAAACTCAGGGATCTATAGGTAGATGAGAATTATGTAATGTCCAGGTTTAACAGAAAAGCAGACATAGAACATGTAACTGCATCAAAAGGGCTGAGCCCGCTATGGCTATATCAGTATAATTGTTTCCCTGGTATGGCATCAGTATAACTGTGGTGCTGGAATTACACATCAGTATAACACTGATCTACATTTTTGTAATCTAGGGTTTAAGAAAACCACCAAGACTTGAAAAGAGTAAAGAAGCATGTAGTAAAGTGTCTCTTGTAATGCAGGATCTGATGGATACTAATTTATCATACAGTAACATAGATAAAAGTCATTTGCCTGCTCTAGTATAATGATGAAAAAATTGCCATCTTTTCAAACAATTGTTTTGTGTTCAACCAAGCCTTTCTTTAAAAATGACAATCACTGTCCTCCAAACTCACAGATTTTTGCAAATATGTTCAGTCAGAATATCCAGTTCATGTAATACCCACAACGCTGCTAATTTACTTAATTCATCCAAGATGCTAATTTCTATAAATCCACTTTTATGTTATAAAATAACACTATAAACACACATCAAAACATGATACTCTATTAAGTTCTTTCATTCTGAGACTGGAATTGCATACAAATGGTATGTCCATAATATTGGGTCCCTTGCATTATTTAAAATGAATTGTGGTTTGGTTGCATAACTGAATAGTATTATAACTGTTTCAGAAGAAAATTAGCTTAAATTGTTTGCAGCACATGCTTAGTGGTTACATTACTTATTAATATGTATGGCTACTTTGAGCTGAGACCCTAAATGTTCTTGTTGCTAGCTACAAGAAAAGGTAAAGCAAGGATGCAATGTGAATTGTAAAGTTTATTAACATTTATTAATGTTGTATTGCAATTGAGGTCATACTGGTATACCTATAAAAGTACCAACATTTGGATTTCATAAAACAAACTACTAGTGTGGAAACACAGACAAATTGTCCTGTCTCATTGATGAGTTGTAGTTGGGTTTATACATTTTCATTCTAAGAAAGTATTTCTTCTAATAAACACAGGCAGTTATAATAAATGTTTTATGAGTATTAGGTGTACTTCTTTAATTTGTGTTCCGACATTAAAATCTAATTTCCAAATGAAGGCCCTGCTTTACGGTAGCGAATCTCTACAAACCGCAGGACAGTTGATGTCGAGATGTTTTCTCCAAAGCACAGGCAATGCCATTCGAAATCTTATCACACTGCTCACTCAACCAAGCATTGTAGACTGGAATCCTTATCACCTTTTACAAGTATTGAGCAAACAAAGTGTAGACCATAGACCATGGTGTAGACCATAATCCAATGGTCTACACTGCTGCCTCTGTTGCAAATGTGCTGCTGCTATAGTGCTCGGAATCCAGCCCACTGCGTTTTTAGCAAAAACATCCTTTATCTGTCTCCGTTGTCTGTCCCTTCTCTTGGCTAATATGTTTCTTTTGTTCTTTCATGTCCATGGATAAGAACAGTGATATAGTTGTAATGTAAGTTTGAGATTCCATTAAACATTAGAAAAAGATAAGAAATTGTACTGAATTATTTTTCCTTCAATTCTGATTGGAATTGAATATGGGGAAAAATGTAATTGAATTAAATCAAACTGCCGTTGTAAAAAAAAGCTAGAGGTAACAGTGTCCTTACCACCCCTACCCCCCCCCCCCCCC
>JACXGM010013747.1:11552-22836 GCA_016801145.1 Umbra pygmaea | reverse complement strand
GTGCTTAAAGTGCTATATGGCACCTCTTATGGTTCTACATAGCACCATTTTTAAAGATAGGTGGTACATAGCACTTAAAGTGGTTCCCCTATGATTACAAGCCAATGAACAACTTTTAGTGCTATTTAGCACCATTTGTTTTTAGAGTGTTTGGTGATTTGTCTGTCTCATTGGGAATTAGGCATAGAATTTTGAGATCGTAAATTTTGTTTGGTTTTCTCCTATTGAACAGACACTTGTGTCATTGAGTTTTAGAAAGCTTTACAGGTGGCCTGATCACGCATAAACACAATTTATGTCAGCACCTCCATGCATTGAGCTAGCTCCCCCTTAGCACCTCCAGTGAAAAATGTCTGGCGGCGCCGTAGGGTCGTACGTTACTCATTATTTTAATTAAACAAACGAAATAATTGACTCAAGGCATAATACTTAAGTGTAGCATAGTGTTTCCTTTGTTTAATTAAAACAATGAGTAGCCTACAACCCTGCATTTGATCCACCTATTTCCTACACAAAATGTGACAGAACGTGATTAACACTTGCCTTTTATTCACAAGTTTACTTGCCTAGCCATCCTGGCAGCTCCATTCATTTAAAAAAACAGCGTTGCGAATGACTGGCACCTTGGGCGAGCAAAGAGGGGTGATGACATCAAAAGCATACAAACTAGAGCTCTCTCACAATGGCTCTGATACAAACTAATAACGAACCCTATGCGGGATGCTTGAGTTGCTATTAGCAGGTGTTTGCAATGGTGTCCTAAGGGCGGGAAGGGCTGCAGCTACGCCAATCAGAGACGTGCGCCGGAAGGCAATAGCCAATTGAGAAAATGCCGCCTCAAATTCGTGCCGCCCTAGGCGGCTGCCTAATCTTGCCTAATGGGCGGGCCGGCCCTGAGTGTTGTTCAGTGACTCCGACGTATAGTGACTTCGACGTACTTAAAATGGTCAAGGGGGCCTCCAACCAAATTTTGCATAGGGCCCCCAAAGGTCTAGGGCCGGCTCTGCTGTCACCGGTTCTCCTTCCATGGACAACTTTTGATAGGTACTGACTACTGCAGACCAGGTACACAGAGATGCTCTGACTCAGTCATCTAGCCATCACAATTTGGCCCTTGTCAAAGTCGCTGAAATCCTTATGCTTGCCCAATTAACTAACACATCAACTTTGAGGACAAAAATGTTCACTTGCTACCTATATATCCCATCCAGTGACAGGTTATTATCAGTGGTATTCACTTCACCTTTCAGTGGTAATTCTGTTATGGCCGATTGATGTAAATCTTCCATTAGCGTTGAGTTCAAGGTACATCCCTGTAGTAGAATTACACTATCAATTTACTAGTTAAGAGTTAAGTGGTGTTAATTACTTGTCTTTATTTTCTCACCTCCCAATTTTGTGATGTCCATGCATTATTGTCCATGCATTATTGTCCATGCATTATTGTCCATGCATTATTGTGCAAAGAATAATGAGATCATCTTCCAGGTCTCTATTAGTAACCTAATGCAAATTATTTTTAACATAGCAAAATAGCCACACAAATGCTAACATGATACTGTAGTATTTGTTAACAACTTTGAAGATGATACTGAAACTGGCACATTTGAATATTTGAGCTGGCAGAAAATAAAAAGTTAGTTAGTTTACCTTAATTTTACCTTTATTTTACCTTTATTTTACCTTTATTTTACCTTTAGTTTACCTTTATTTTACCTTTATTATACCTTTATTTTACCTTTATTTTACCTTTATTTTACCTTTATTTTACCTTTAGTTTATCAGGCAAGTTGACTGAGAACAGCTTCTCATTAATGGCCTGTGAGGAAGTGGGGGGGAGGGAAGGGGATGTATGAGCCAATTGAAAGCTGGGATGATTAGGTTGCCTTTACTTTACATTTACTTTCAGCCCCATATACTAGACCTCTCAAGAAAAGCTTGAGACAAGACAAAATCATTTCTGAACTGGTTGTATTTGCATTCTCATATCTTGAGACAGAAATCGCGTGTTTGTGGGTGTGTCTTGGAATGTCCTCCGAGATGTCTCGAGCTGGATGCGTGAGCACTTTGATCAGAAACCAGACCAGCCCATTGACCTACACGTGAAGAATTTCCCTGCGATGCACATTTCTCGAGATGCTCCTGAACAATCGCATTTACATTTGCAAAGCTGAAAGCTATCGTTATGTAAATGCAGCCTTAGGTTGCCGTGACGGTATTATAGAAATTTGTCCAGGACACCCCTACTCTTACAAATAGTGCCATGGGATCTTTAGTGACCACAGAGGGTCAGGATACCCGTGTAACATCCCATCTGAAAGACAGCACCCTACACAGGGCAGATGTCCCCATCACTGCTTTGGGGCATTGGGAATGATTTTTAGACCAGAGAGAAGATTGCCCCCTACTGGCCCTCCAGCACCACTTCCAACAGTGGTCTCCCATCCAGGGGCCAAATAGGTCCGATCCTGCTTAGCTTTAGAAGCAAACCAACAGTGGAATACAGCTATCCTCCAAAAAGTGTACGTAATGCAATAATTAGATGGAGGATTTTGTAAGGGACCCAGCTCTAGTGGAAACACTGGTCAACACAATAAAAGACCTCTAGACATGACTATAGTACATCATTTAAAACCAAAGAAAACATGCTTCTGGACTGTGTGATCGACAAAATGCAAGGTAATAACTCAATTTAACCATGACCAGCAACACAAGTTGTGCCTGGATACAGAACCTAGTTATGGTATGTTAGCAATTAGCACAAACCCCCTAAGATCACTTATTGCAGTTATAAACTGCTTACCAAGGCAATTACAGAATTGAATGTCAGGTGATATCATACCCCTAGTAAACTCATATCTATCGTCCAATCAGCATTCACGATTCAAATCATCCGGTTCATAATGTTTGATATATTACAGCTTTCAGCAAATCAGCATCCAGGGACCAATATACCAGATTTATGATATTAAATAACTCATAGTTTTAAACCAACCTCATTTGCAGTGACCAAACTCAGACCGCAAACAAGCCCCAAGTCCTATCCCCCTAGCCCACAATGATATAGGAATAGACCATATTGGTTTAGCTTAGTCATGGAGGAAAACATGACAATGTACATAAAACCTGGAGGTACCACTCGGTGCGTCGTTACTTGTATCCAGTGAATCACTTCTGTTTCCATGCATATGTTATTATGATATGACAGTGGTGTCCCCGATTGCTTTTGGACATCTCAGCGAGTTGGTGGGAATGTGCACACATCCCATCTGGTAGAATATTTTCCTTCCGTTTCAAGAGAGGAGGGATGAAACTGTCTCGGTAAGCACTGTGGGAACTAACGACTGAAAATAAAAATTTGTAAACACTGGTACACAGGCCTTCAACCGCAGGCAAAAACATTTCCCCATTACTGCTGTAGTCTTTTTTAGGTTCCAAGCCTCGCAGGGATATGGGTCTCTAGTAGTGGGGGATAAAGAGGTTTGACATTGCATTGTTAGAAGAGGTGGGGTTTGAGTGTTTAACCTTGTTTTTGGATGCTCCACAGTGCTCCTGTCCAAATAGTTTGTGTTTTATGGCGGTCACTGTGGTGAAAGTGTGGTTTAATAAAGTTTTCAATTGTAATGTTACAACACTGTGTCTCTGCACTACGATACACCTTTAATATTGTGAGGTTTAGTTCTCACACTTCCAGGGTCAGTAGATTGGGTTAAAAAAAGCTTTTTACATTATTGATATTGGTGGGGAGATTATGTATTCACAAGTACAGTGTAAAGGTTTGTAGATATTCTTTTGTGTACAGGTGTGACGTCTGTGGTGCTCTGATGAACTTTTAAGCGGACCAAATCTTACATTTTTCAGGTATCTGTGAAATTACAGATGGAAAATCTGTGAAATTAACCTTGAAATTACAGACGGGAAAATACTCTTAAAAGTCATGGTGGCCCATGGTTACACCTTTGAGTTCAACCATGAAGCGCTTTAGTGACCCAGGCACACCCTCGCAAACTTTCAACCCTAACATGGCCACCTGAAGTACCTCACATGAAATATGAGAAAGTGATTCCCAAGCACGCTGTGTTTGACCTCTGTTCCATGCTCTTGCTACTAGTGTCATTCCTGTTTTTTTTTTCTCCTTTCCATGAGGAATTTTTATTATTACAGCGATAATGTCGGTACCAGCTCTGTACAATTATTAAAACCATTATTAACAGCTTTTGTACTATTGCTGATTGTTTCCCCAGTTCGCCTCAGCAACGACGTGCTTCTGCCATGTTGGTTGCTCTATTTTCCCTTATTACGACCAAAGCTCAAGACGAGGAGGATGTGAAGACAGCAAAGAAACATTGAACGCACTACCCTCATGTTCGCTGAACCAGTACTTCCCTCAATAAATGTTTTTATAAGGCTGGTACTTGCCATGTTCATGATACGAGGACGGTTGAAAAAAAAGGAAATCACCCTTGCTACTGTGTCATGCCCTCTTTAACCTTGTTTGCAAGAAATCAAGGTACTTGTGTATGTAAGGATGCATTTTATAATTGCACAAACCTGCTGAGTCATCCCCCGCTAGGGTTACAAAAGGCCAGGCGTCATTGGGGTGTGGATGGATGTGTTAGACTCTCCAATCCCTCTGTTCCTAGTGTTTGAGTTTCTGTGGCAAAAAAAAGTAAACAAAAGAAAAGTATGAAGTGTATGTAGTGTGTACGCCAGCAGAAAACATCTGTGATGCTTTAGACTTGAGATCACGGGGAGCAGTTGGACAAATTGAGCCTGTGGCAGGAGTGTCATTGGGATCCTCAGTAGTCACATGACATCAAAGAGAAGTCAACAGTGACACAAGTGTTGGAATTTTTAGCTATGATGACAGCTTAATTTAAAGGAATACTTCACCGCTGGACAGATTAATATATATTTGAAATGGGTCTTTTCTGTATTAGAAATGTTATAAAGTTTATAAGTTGGTGCCTTCTGGTTCAAGAAAAGCCAGAAAATGTAGTTTGGGTGAAATTGGATGAAATACAACAACTCCCAGAATGCACTTGCTTCAGTGCTCTACGAAGCCACTCCCAAGCCACGCCTACCGGTTAGAGAGGCAGGAGTCATTTAAATCCAACACCCTTGCTCGGCCTTACACTCCTGTACAGTAGGTGGCAGTATATGCACCTTTCAAGTCGTTTGCGATCTGTCATTAAAAACTCACAGAAGAAAACGTAAGGTTCCATTTTAAGGAAGAGAAGTATTTTGCAAACAGTTTCTGCAGGCTTATCCACCAACCAACCAAAGTTTTGAAGAGGACACCGATATGAACCCAACTGGTACAGTAGTAAATGCATTTGCCTATTTCTGATCACATAGTTAAACACTTGATATAGTTGTTTGCATTAAATCAGCAAAGTAACGTTGGATATATAATTACTTATAGGTTGTATACAAGTTGGCTAAATTAGCTGTTAGCTACAGTATTGAGCTTCTGAGTTAGGCCTACCACCTGCCTGTTGCTGTATATTTGATGGATGTAAGACGAAGAATGCACTACCTTTGTCATAGTGTACCGATGTACAACGAGATTAAAGCAAAATCTGTTTTCAGTGTGTTAACATTTACGTAAAGAAATTTAATGGCAAGGAATAAGTAGAGCAAAACAAGGATAATACTGTTGGTGCACAGTTCTGAGACGTTATATTACATGTATATAAAATAAAGGTAAAAATGGATTGTATATAGTTTGAAGTATTGAGCGATCAAATACAGGATGGTGACCAGTGAGGTGCCCCATTTTTTGTTCTTTCGTATTGGCAGTAATCGTTTTGTGTACTGCATAATGAAAAAACGTCTAGCAAAGTCGACTGTTCGTTCAGATCTAATGTTTAACTATATAAAACATAGCATTTTAAGACTAGTAATATAATATTAACACATTGTACATAGGTGTCTATATGGTTCATACTGAATATCCATATTTAAAAACATTTGTTTTTCTTACTGTTTTATAGTGCATGTCTATATTATACTTACTACAAATATAATATACTGCTACTACATAGCACCAGTGTTGGGTATAACGCGTTACTAAGTAACGCGTTACAGTAGTCAGACTAACTTTTTTTTAAAGTAACGCGTTATTTTCATAATTCAAGTGATTAGTTACTAGTTACATTTATAACGAGAAAATTAGTTACATTTACGTTATATTATCATCTTTTCTGTTTTAGAACTCAATTTAGTAATTTATTATCCGTTGTCGTTTTGTTTTTTATCTGTATTTCATTAGTGCGCCTCCACGCCAATCAAAAAGAGGAGAGTTATGCATATTGCAAGTTAGCAAAATGGAAGAATTCATAGCCTACATTTAAACAGCTGGAAATATTCACCTTACTTCAAAACTATCAAAAAGCAGGGAGGATAAAATGTGTCCAGTGAGCTTTGCGTCACGAGCAAAGCACCTGTCGAGTGGGAATGTAATGGAAAGCTTGTCATCGTTCGTCTCACTCAAATGTTTTGGACCGAAATTGCTTTTTTCTACTATGGGGTCTACAACGAGTGGAGGTATGTTATTTTCAAGTTATATTTTCCCCTGTTATTTCAATAAACACGCGTTGAAAACGTGTATAATGTTACAGAAAATGTCCAATGTGCTTTAACAGGCGATGAGAACGCACTTTATGGAAGTTTTCAACATACAGTAGGCTACATAAGGTGCGCAAGGATTCAAGTGACATGCACTCGGAACGTGTGTATTTGTGCCAGTAAACACACATTCAGAATGCTTATAATTCTGCCAGCCAACAGATCTAAACTGTACCCTTTAGACCAGATGTGGGCAAACTACGCCCCGCGGGCCAGATGTGCTCCGCCGGGTCCTTTGATCTGGCCCGCGAGGGGTTCTTACCCTCCACCGTCTCCCGCGATTGTATCAAGATTATCTCGCGAAACCGTATATGCTAGCAACTAAAACATGGTAACGTTGGAAAGATGAAGATCAACCGAAAAGAATGAGTGTTGGCTCATCCATGTGAGTTTATCAGAGCTGGAGCTATCGCGCCTCGAGGTCGGTCAAAACCAACATGGTACCAATATGGTTGGAAAGAGGGGGTTCCGCTGATTAAATAATACCAATGTAAGTAATGAGGAGTGGTTAGTCCATGTGGATTAATTACAGCCGGAGATATCGTGTCACAAAGTTGGGTACTTTTCACTGACTATATTTTGGTAAACTAAAAACATTACAGTCAAACAAGGAAGTGGTGTTACAAAACATTTATTTTCTGTAGGAAACGCACGTAACTGTGTAGGGGGCGGGGTTAATTTAATCAAATAACATTTCCTATTTTTCATACATCGCTATAAAATGCGGCCCTTCACTTGGTTTATAAAGCTCAATGTGGCCCTCAAGCAAAAATAATTGCCCACATCTGCTTTAGACTCAATATTTCTGGTTCAGGGCTGCTCAGTGTATTCACCATGTGACCATTAATTTCAGAAGCATTACTAGGAGTCAAATCCCATTGTATGAATCATTTTTTATCTGTATTTGTTACTCAGTTAAAATATGTTATATACTCAGACATTTAGATGAAATTGGTTTTACATACAAACACTCACACATTCATCAGAAATATACTGATCATATTGGTCAATTGGATCATGCCCAGAGAAAGTAGTTACCACAAGTCTGCACTTAACATGATCAGGCAATCACTATCTAGAGGGAGCAAGGTGGCCTAATTGTTTAGGGCTCATGATTCATTTTTGAAGAAGCCCCCAGAAGAATGGTTCAACAACCCCCCCCCCCCCCCCACACACACACACACACACAACCAAGGTGAAGCCTTTATCATTCTGTTTTTGAGCAAGACAGTAAACCCTAACTGCTCCAAGATTGATTCTGTAAATAATTCTTTTTTAATCAACTTAACATTAAAATTGATTCAAATCATTAAAATATTTGGGAAGGTTAATAAATTGATACTTTTTTGTCCAATGAGTATTGTATGATAAAAAACCTAGACACACCAAAAAGCATATGTAAAAAGCATTTTTTAACCCTGCAAAGTCGATTGACGCTCTAGAGAGTTACTTTTTAAAGTAACGTTCCCCAACACTGCGTAGCACATATCTGTACATGTTGTTAATACATGGATCATGATATTACATAGCCATATTTTTTCTGTCCTTATAATTTAACTGCTGACACAGTAATCTATCCCATCAAAGGAGGCTGCTACGACTTTCCAATCGCACTTCAATCACGGCACCTAGCTCATATTGTCTTCCCTGAGTCCTCTTAGTCTTCACCTAAGTTTATATATTTTTCATGCTTTGTTTTTGTATCATGCAGAACATTATTACATGCATCATTTTTTGCAGGAGTCTCCAAACCCTTCCATGGAGGGCCTAGTGTATGCTGGTTTTTGCTTTTACCTTGTACAGGGCTGATAAAGTAGCTCACTAAATTGGTTAGGACCAGGGTTCAAAATGAACCTTTTCATCCACCAGCCAAACGGCTAGTGAATGTTCAAATTTTACCAGCCACTCAACTGATTACTATTGTTTGGCTGGTCAGTGAAGCAAATCTACCAGCCACATGCATATTTTACAAGCATTTGGCTGATAAATGGTGCTAATTTTGAACCCTGGTTAGGACCTCCCCTCAGCTGGCAGTGTGTGTCCTAATTTGGCTCTAATTGAAGGGAAAGAAGTACACTAGGCCCTCAATAGTAGGGTTTGAAAACCTCTGTTTTAATGTGTGCACTCGACTATGGTGGCACAATATTTTTCCTTTGAGAATAATAAATAAATTTCATCTTACACTGTACTCCTGTGTACACCAAAGTTATAAATTATAGACTTTTCGAGGAGGCTGAATGGTTATGGTCACTGATTTAGCTGAAATCACAATTTCTACAAGCAAATACATACTCTAATTCAGTGTTTCCCAAAACTCTCCTGGAGGACAACCAGCCAGTTCTTGTGTTTGAACTACCTGCTGGATTGCACATTTGATTCAACTTGTCCACTAATTAACATGTCCTCGACTTTGGTTCTGGTGATTCTTGACGGCTACAGCTAAAATCTGGCACTTCTGGTGGTCCTCCAGGAGAAGTTTGGGAACCACTAATGTCTAACACAAACCTCAACTAATGCGAGTTCAACATTTTAATTAAACACATAACATGAACAATTTCAGAGCTTCAGCAGTAGCCACAGTATTTCCATTGAAGAGCTGGACCTGTCTGATGTGTCTTCGTCTTGCATGAGCTATTCCATAATGTGACAGCAGGCTATTAGGTGATATTGTCTACAAAAAAACAGAAAGGACAATGTTAGAGAGAACTGTATTCAAAGATTTCATTCTGTTTCATTCTAATTCTATTGTGATCAGTGTTGGGAACATTACTTTAAAAAAAGGTAAGTAACTATTTGCGTTACTGTTAAAAAAGTTTTGTAGATGCCTGTGTCGTTGTGAGATGCTTCATTAAATTAGAGTTGCTTACAACGGATGTCAACAAAGTCTTTGCTCCTGCACATAATGTACACATTACATGCACGTTCTTGCCTTTGACCTAGTGATGGTCAAAACGAGGCATTTGAAACATTTGAGACAATTGAAACATTTGTGTCAAGGCTTCGTGAAACGTTTCGACACTTCTACTTGACAGTTAAATCCGTTACATTTGATTCGAGGCGTCGTGAAACGTTTCGAAACCTTGACTCGACAGTGAACCCTGCTGGCAACTTTAAATATGGCACACAATAGTAATTCCACCATGGCATGGTTAGACAGACGCTACTGTGGCAGGACTGAACGATTCACGTCCTACATCACAAACTACAGTTTCGAAACGGGTTGATAATTGTAATATGTCAACACTGTGGGTCATTGAATGAAATAGAACCTTTTGAGACAATGAAAATGTTCCCAACATAATGTCATACATCTTAATTTGGAGTGTTTCCAAAACATCAATCTTATGTGACCTTCGCTGAGCTGACAGTGGGAAATGTACATTTATATTGTATGGATTGGTGATATGAACATATAAAGTAATGATCCTGTAATGGCAAGGCGCAGATGGTTCAGTGGTTAAAGAGTCAGACTTGTGGTCACAAGGTTGCCAGTTCGATTCCTTGTTAAATCAATTGACGTTATATTTTCCACATTGCCAGTACTCAGGCGATTCATTTTTTGTCTCGCAGGGCAGACAGAAATTCTCGAAGGGCACAGGTTGCATGGATGGCTAAATGGACCATTGCATGTTAATATAGGTGAGGGAAGACCCCTGTATTTCGCCCACTACACCAATTCAAGACAAGGTATGCATCTGCTAAGTACCGTTGAACTTCAACCATAGCATTGGCACTAGCACTCCGTATTTTCCTGGTGTCACTGACTCTTTTCCAGGAGTGACCACAGGTTATCACCAACCCCTGGCAATAAAACAGTTATCAATTTGTATTTGTATAAAGGCCTGCGACCCCTCGTCGGGATAAGCAGTTGACGATGTGTGTGTGTGTGTGTGTGTGTGCGTGTAAAGGATTTATACAGAATGTCAAAGATATAAATATATATCCAATAATAATAATAAACATTTGATGTCATTGGTCCATCTTGTGTGATGGCTCAATCTTGCAATAGCTACTCTCACAAATCTCTCAGCCACGGTCTCGCGCCTCGTTTTATACCCAATACGTAACTGTTTTTGACAAATGCGACACAGTGTCGCATGACAAAGTGTTTCGACAACACTTTTTTTTTATTATTATTTTTTTATTTTATTTTATGGGAAGGATCAGCTTAAGTATTCGACATAGGTATTGTCTTCGTTCTAAAATGTGCATCATTTCCAATCCCACATTTTTTTAAATATTATTGCTGTCTATATTTTACCCCATCCTAACCTTTACCTGACCAGTATTTGGGACCAATTGCATTTCACATTTTAACATTTAGCTCTCGCTTATGCATTTTACACTCAATCATAATTTCTTTAATTGATCAACTCTTAATTTAATTTCAATATTGTCCATCTATCTCTTAACCACAGCCATGTTGGGTTTCCATTTACCATGTGTATTTCTACTATACTGTGATGCTTCACATACTTATGAAATCTTTCTATTATCAATGACTCCACCGATTTGGAATTAAAGATAAATATTTTTGCTAAAATAATTATCATATTGTTAATTGTCTGACTATTACATTTTAAGTCTCCAAGTATTGCTATTTGTAATGTTAATTCAAGATAAATATTGCATTTATTCATCCATTCTTGTACCT
>JACXGM010013747.1:0-11452 GCA_016801145.1 Umbra pygmaea | reverse complement strand
ACAAAAAAGATGATCTATAGATTCGGCCTCCTCAGAACAAAATCTGCAGAGTTGGGAAGATTGAATTTCCCACTTGTATAGATTTCTATTTGTTGACAGTATTTTATATAATAATTTAAATTTAAATATTCTAATTTTTGAGTCTGGTGTTGTTTTGCGTATCAATCCAAAAGTGTTATGCCACGGGATTGGAACATCAAAAAATTCTTCCCAGCTATTTTGTAATTTATATGGAACAGCAACCATTTTTTTTTGTTCTCAAATGGAATTGGTATATTTCTTTGTTTATCCGTGTTTTCTTCATCCATGTGAGGTCTTTCGAAAACACTTTGTCATGTGACCAGCAGTGTTTTTGAAACACGTCTCGATACATTGTTCCGATGCAGTTAGTGTCGAAAACATCGAGACAGTTTCGACACTTGAGTGTCGAGCGCCCATCACTACTTTGACCACAATGAATTTGAAACTTATCTCCAAATTGAAAATGCCAACTTTACTCGGTTTGCTCCTAACTCATCTTCATTGAATCTCTGTTTAGCTTTTGTTTGTATGTGTGTGGCGCTTGTGTGTACAAACACGATTGGCTACAATAAAATATGACTCTGCATTAGTCAATCATAATCGTAATTATAATCTCTTATTAACCCACCTCCTCACTAGCTGTGAGCTAGGGGTGCGTTCAGAGTTTATTCAATCAATGCATAGTAACGCACCGAATTTAACGTCCAGTAACGTTAACGGCGTTGTAACGACGAGAAAATAATTAGTTAGATTACCCCGTTACTGAAAATAACGTTGTTAACTAGCATTCCAAACACTGATTGTGATGCATGAGGGAAGCACGAACATTCAGTTCGACTGTTTCAAACAGATTATCAATCTATGAACTATTTTTCAAACATCACCTGCAGATGTTGGTTACATCCAATTAAAACTACTAGAACAACTTAGCCTCACTTCACTGATCGGTTGTTTGTCTGCCTGCTTGCAGCAGACAAGGCGACGTAAGGAAAACATTGACAAGGCTTGAAAATCTGGCTAGCTAACATGTCCTAAAACCACTGAAATAATAATCAAGATTATTTTGTACATTACAATTAAGTTGTACATTACAATTAAGTTAAGGGTGGAACCTGTACAAAACGTAAGAAGTATAAATATTGACAGGAAACACATTTTCAATCTTTTTTGTTTTATACTGTACTGTAAGTCAACAAATGTGTGTGTGCAACATCACCAGACACGCCAATGTGAAACCAATAAACTGCGTGTGTCGCATGGGCACTGCTTGAGAATAGTTTGTGCCTCTAAGCAGATTTCCAAACTAATGCATTTCAGTGAGACTGGGCAATTGTGAACACATTACGATTATACATACTGTATTTGTGCTGTTGAAAACTAAAATATGGTCACCCTAATGTGACAATGATAGGTCAGCTGACTAACGTGAAAAACAAACAAAATACTCACTTTATACTAAGGCATCCGTTTGGACCTTCGGGCTTCGGCTGCCGTTTCCAATTCACTTTTGGTGTTGTGAAACATGTTTCTAAGACACCCCTATCCATGTGTGGATTAAAGCTAGGTTGCTGTGTTACACATGCTGGCTGGTCCGTTTCCTCAGCAGATTCAGTCATTTCTTCTAAAAGAAAATGGCATCGCTGAAATTCGCCACAGCAATAGGATTCTATATCTGTGTCCATAGGCGCACACAGAGAGCAATGGCACCACCAGTCTGCCCCAGCTCGTGTCTGCCCGGGCTCAGCACTGCCAGGGAGGTCGCTCCTCACTGCCACTGTTCCTCGCTGTATTGCGGCTCGTACAGGTAGCCACGGGCATCGGATTCATGCACCAGATCTTCAAAATCCCTTTCAGCCATATCATCTTCATAACTGCCTTCCGCCATAGCCTGCTAATGTCTGAATTAATTACTCTGCGTTCTCAACACAACAATAGCCTGTGAGCTTGCCTTCAAGATGGCTGCCCTATTTTGAAATTCTGGGAGTGAGTTCCCACCCTCTATGGGCGGGTTTAAAACATGCAGAAGTGGCTCCACCTGCTGGCTGAAGTTCATAGCCTCTGAGCAGGCAAGCCTCAGATGACGCAAAATGACGATTTTTGTGTCATCTGAGCCTCTTTCCCATACAACCAATACAGAGACTTCACATCCCAGGGGGGTATGAGGGATTGATCCCAGTTAATTCTAAAATACTTCCAGGTTTCTACTGATATAAAACTTAATGCTAATTGGTGAAGTATCCCTTTAACAATGAATAAATACTGCAGTGTAATTAATTACAAATGTAAACTGCTGCTTGTTTAAGTCAGACTCTATTTAACCATGCGCCCTTCTACTAACAGTAAAACTTGGCTAGCTAGCTAGCTGGCTAACAGCAGCCCGAGTTCTTTAGCTAACTTACTGGTTAGCTATACTTTACTGTATCATTCTCATTTGCAAAGAGGCTAAGCAATTAAAAACAAAATAATTTCCCTAAACAAACATATTAATAACTGTGAAATACTAAAACTTTAGTAAAAATAGGTTCACAAATACAGCCAGAGCTAATGCTGTTTCATAAATACACCTACTTTATGCACAGACAGAATTTACATCTATTTAGCCACTGTTTCACAACTGTCTCTATTTAGCTAAATAAATTTAAATAAGAACTTTTTTATGTACCTTTTTATTTAATTAATAGGATCATCCTTTTCTTCCTCTGAAGATCTGCTACTGATACTGCTTCCTGTAAAATGTAATATATGTCGAGTAGCATACAGTTGTATGCAAAAGTTTAGGCACCCCTGACAATTTCCATGATTTTCATTGATAAATAATTTTGTGTTTGGATCAGCAATTTCATTTTGATCTTTCAAATAACTGAAGGACACAGTAATATTTTAGTAGTGAAATTAGGTTTATTGGATGAACAGAAAATGTGCAATATGCATCATAATGAAAATAGACTGAATTTGGGCACCCCAACAGAAGTATCACATCAAAATTTAGTTGAGCCTTTTTAGCAGAAATAACCGCCTCTAGACGCTTCCAATAGGCTGTAATGAGTGTCTGGATTCTGGATAAAGGTATTTTGGAACATTCCTCCTTGCAAAACATCCCCAGTTCAGTTAGGTTTGATGGTTGCAGAGCATGGACAGCCTGCTTCAAATCACCCCACAGATTTTCAATGATATGGGGACTGGGACGGCCATTCCATAACATTGTACTTGTTCCTCTGCATAAATGTCAGAGTAGATTTTGAGCAGTGTTTTTGGTCGTTGTCTTGTTGTAATATCCAGCCCCGGCATAACTTCAACTTTTGACTGGCACTGGCCACACAGACCCAGAGCATGATGGAACCTCCACCAAATTTTACTGTGGGTAGCAAGTGTTTGTCTTGGAATACTGTGTTCTTTTCCATGTATTACGCCCGTTGTTATGACCAAATTACTCCATCTTTGTTTCATCAGTCCAGAGCACCTTTTTCCAAAAAAGAGCTGGCTTGTCCAAATGTGTGTTTGCATACCTCAAGCGACTCTTATTTGTTTCCTCACTTTGTTCCTCACAGTGGACACTGACAGCTTATAATTAATCTCTACAATAGCTTTTTGTAGCCTTCTACTAAAACAAAATGTTGAACATTCTTTGTTTTTAGGTCATTTGAGAGTTGTTTTGAGCCCACCATGTTGCCACTCTTCAGACGAGAGTCAAAGAGAACAATAACTTGCAATTGGCCACCTTAAATAGCTAATGATTGGATGCACCTGTCTATGAAGTTCAAGGCTTAATGAGCTCACCAAACCAATTATGTGTTCCAATTAATCAGTGCTAGGTATTTTCAGGTATTCAAATCTACAAAATGTCAAGGGTGCTCAAATATATGCCCCTGTCTAATTTCTTTTAATTTTCTGTTAACCCAATGAACCTCATTTCATTTCTAATATATTACTGTCCTTCAGTTATTTGATAGATCAAAATGAAATTGCTGATCCAAGCACTCAATTATTTATAAATGAAAATCATGGAAATTATCAGGGGTGGCTAAACATTTGCTGTATTTTCAATTCATCCTGATAATCAAACAATTTCCCCACTACAAACATCTACATTATTTGCACCAGAAATAAACCTGACAGCAGCAACCAAACATGAACTGCACAAACAGCCGTGTGTCGATCCAGCCGGGGTAACGGAAGGTCGTTGCCCTAGAAGGTTCTGTGCGGAACAGTAACAATAATATCCATGTTCTTAAAACTAGGGGCTGAGTGGACTGAGAGCGACGGCTTCTGTTCCCCCTCATCTTTGTCATACATGGTTGGTGGACTCTGAGAAAGCGCACAACGCCAATGCACTGAGGGAGGACTTACATGTCTGCCTCCTTTCTTGTCGCTAGTGGATTGGAAGCCCAGTCCAGAGAGGAAACACTCACTGATTAGTGGTTCAGCAGGGCTGATAAAGGGGAGCTGTCTAGACGAAGGGGGACACTGGAAGGAGGAGAAGCCCTGGGTCAGCTTTGTAATTCCCCCTTTCCCTCGTTCCCTGGCTTCCTCATTCCTCTCTTCTCATCAACCAACCAGGGGCAGTGTTCCATTCCTAAAACGTGTTCCGTCCTCCCTTGTGCCCATGTTAAATCACCTTTTGTGGGTCTAAATTATCTGAATAGGCGACGGGATTATCCTTTATTTTTGGACACAAGCTGCTGTAATTTTTTCAGTCGAGCTTCAAGTTTGTGAAATTGTTTGAACATAGGTGAATGTGAACGGGGAGAACCAGTTTAGTAGACTGCTACCACTGCCCAGTTCTCTTTCCACTCCTGGCCTGTGTATCTCCTGTGTTCCAACTGTCAAACTTGTGGATTGCAGAGAGCTAAGATGTTGGATTCGGAGCTGATGGGAAGCAGACAGAGGGAGGTTACAGACAAAGACCAGCTACTGATAAGCCAGAAGAAAGTAGTGTCCGTTAACCAGAGACTGATTTAACAGTGGGAAGAAAAGGGACTGTAGAGCTAGTACCAGTGCAAAATAGGATGTGGGAATCCTAATAGAACTTGATGCCTTTAAAAAAATATTAAATTGAGGACCAGTAAAATCGTTACAGGAGTCTATGTCCTCAATAGATGTCTGACCAAATAAGAGCCCAATTATTTGTTTTATTTTTTTATTATTTATTTAACTAGGGTGACACAATGAGAACTACAGTTCTGTACATCACAGTTAAGAAAGAAGAGAATAACAAAAGCATATACAATTATATATAGAATATAATGTACATAATATACCTGTACACTAACCAAGTAAAGCCAAACACATTAATCACATAGAATGCGTAGCCATTGTCCTAAATTTACCCAGGGAGTGGGTGCCAACTGAAGACTATTCCACACATATTGTAATGTGCCCGGCATAATCTCCAGGTGATTATGTCAACACATACTGTAACCATAGAATTTGACTCTAGTACTTGCAATATTAAGTGTTTGTGAAATGAATACAAAATTGAAAGAGTATCAAATTTACCTCAGAATGTTTTTCTATATCAGTAATGTCATGCTCCATTGATGAAATATCTTACATTTATGCATATCGTATGGTTGATAGTGCTAGCCAATCAGGGTAAGTGTAATTGCATACCATACTTTCACTATACTGTTGTCCCTGACAAAACAATATAAATGACAGCTGGAATGTGATTTTCTTATATATATCTGTGTTTCATGGTCAAATGTAATACAGTGGGGCTAGAGTTGTCCCACATTCTGCTAATGGAAAGGGGAAAATAAGTTTTATTCATCAATAACGTTTTTTCCCCCGTAATCTAACAGACAGCACATTAACTCATTACTAAAGGGAATTAGCTTTGATGATACAACATCTATATATTCTCACAATTCGTTTGACAGAGAAATGATTGCACATTCAAAACTTCATGTCTGCTATTTCATACGAATTGTGAGGTAAATGTGAGAGAGGTGTGGTAAATGTGTTTCTTCCATATAAAGAGGTGTGGTAAATGTGTTTCTTCCATATAAAGAGAGGTGTGGTAAATGTGTTTCTTCCATATAAAGACAGGTGTGGTAAATGTGTTTCTTCCATATAAAGACAGGTGTGGTAAATGTGTTTCTTCCATATAAAGACAGGTGTGGTAAATGTGTTTCTTCCATATAAAGAGAGGTGTGGTAAATGTGTTTCTTCCATATAAAGAGAGGTGTGGTAAATGTGTTTCTTCCATATAAAGACAGGTGTGGTAAATGTGTTTCTTCCATATAAAGAGAGGTGTGGTAAATGTGTTTCTTCCATATAAAGAGAGGTGTGGTAAATGTGTTTCTTCCATCTAAAGAGAAGTGTGGTAGATGTGGTTCTTTCATATAAATCGATATGGCACCTGCAGAGGTGGGGAATGGGTAGAGACCGGCCCCAGTGATGGAACAGGTCCCCAAGTGAAACTGTTGGGTAACTACAGTATTGGATTACTCTTATTATTTTACATTATCAAGGTTGCAACATACAAAGCTTTCAAAGTGCAATATAATTTGAAGAAAAACAACATTCAACAGTAAGCGATGTTGCTTAAAAAGAACACGCCTTTTTTACTTATGGAAAGAAACATGCAACATTTGGTTAATGTAGGTTGAGAGAAGCAATGCATGTCACATCTTGGAATGCTTTGAAAAATATTTCTGCCAATGCTATGTTTCAATCCCACTAGACCTAGATGTTTCCATGGATGACAAGGCGTTTCAGTTACTTCAAAGCATTTTCAGGACATTGCGGTAGTTAAATTTCATTTTCCCCTTTGCTTTCACTTCCTTTCATTATTTTTCATAAGCCCCACACCCATTTATTTATTTTTTTGTTTTCCATGATGGATGTAATTTGTGGATATACTGTACTAGTACTGCGTGCTGTCTTGACTACTTAACTCACCACAACAAAACATAGGAAATCTTCCACCTAATAGCTCCTTTACATTTAAACTGTTTTGTACAATGTTATTTACTGTTCTTTAAAAAATCCTGGATTTGTTGGATGTTCATTTGTAATTTCACCACCGCACAATCCAGATGGGATCTACTTACCCATTTCATGTTGAATGATTTAATGCACTTTGAAGAGGAAGTAATAGTAATGGCCACTTATGCCCTTTATGTTTCAGTATTGAATATCAAGTATATAAAACTGTTTTATAGTGCTGGATTATGACGCATTCAAGTACGCATGGACATGTTTTCTTTCTGCATCTAAGGTACAGTAGTCCTTTGTGACTGCTTAATACTTCCTACCTCAACTAATAATTTCAAAAGCCATATGCTGCACTGTAGTGTACATTGCCACCTGAAACCAATATCAAAGGCGTTCTATCGCCAATATTCTTACATTGCAGTTATATGTTCTTCATGAACCTTTGTTTGTAAGTACATGAGTAACAAATAATAAAAATACCATTGAATGCTAGTTAATATTTATATTTTAAAGTTAAAATGAGCATTTGTTGTGAAATAAGTATTTATGTGTCCTCAAGGTTTAATATTCACCCTACACGCTTTAATTTATCAGAATATTGAGTCTTGATAAACTTGTGTTTCATCATCTTCTATGGCATTTGTTCTGAACCCTGCCTCTTTATAGAATGGTTAGATGTTTGTACTCAACCTTTTAACAAAGTTTCCATTATTCCAGATTGTTTGCGAACTCTTATAATCCCCTGCTTTGTAGGACAAGAGATGTTGGAGTCTCAGATCTGTAGATATCAGTAAGGCTTCAGGGACATTTCCATTGGTTGAGGTTAACCCCTAACTCATACCATCACAGAGCTGTTTACATGTTCTAACCGGGACCAAGAAATTGCTAACGACTTCCTTATTCTAACTTTTCTTTTGTTATTGCAGTGCAGAGTGCTCCTTACTATATTCATTTTAAATACACTACTTTTAGTGTTTTTAATTCACTAACTTAAAGGCCATATGGGTGGTATTTGTTCTGCTGTGAGTATTCCATTAGTTCCACTGTGCCAGATCACCAAGGACAATTTTCATAAAGGTACACTGCTTTAAAAACACATGAAACGTAACACGTCTCAGTTCCTGAGAGTTTCCCTCCATTCTGTGCCTGCTAAACACAGCTCAGGTCTTGCCCTGATGTATCAGTCTCCACAGAGTCTTCCATTTCAATTGTGAAAGCCCTGTCAACTCGGCTTCCCAGCCAGGACCAGTCTCTCCGCAACGAGCCACAGTGGGTGATGCTTGCGGTGTAGTTTGCTTGTTTACATCAACCCGCTCTATTATTGTCTTTCTAAGAATTTGTTTAATGTTGTTTAATTCACAAAGCTCCCTGATTATGGCTCACATGCATGGGGTGGAGGCCTGGGAATGGAAGAGTGGAGATGGAGGCTTGGTGTGGGAGGGCTGATAATGGAAGATTAGAGGCCTGGAAGACAGAAACTTGGTTTTGCAGCTCTTGGAATGGAGGCCTGGATATGGAGCCCTGAAGATGGAGGCATGGAGATGGTGCCCTGGAAATGGAAGCATGGAGATGGAAGCATGGAGATGGAGGCCTGAAGATGGAGGCATGGAGATGGAGGCCTGAAGATGGAGGCCTGGAGATGGAGGCCTGAAGATGGAGGCCTGGAGATG
This sequence comes from Umbra pygmaea, assembly GCA_016801145.1. NCBI lineage: Eukaryota > Metazoa > Chordata > Actinopteri > Esociformes > Umbridae > Umbra > Umbra pygmaea. The sequence continues at coordinate 2,822 of JACXGM010013747.1, read as the reverse complement.
GAGGCCTGGAGATGGAGGCCTGGAGATGGAGGCCTGGAGATGGAGGCCTGAAGATGGAGGCATGGAGATGGAGGCCTGTGGGGGATGAATGCCTGGAAGACAGAGGCTTAGGGGTGGAGGCCTGTATTTGGATGCCTGTACATGATTGACAGGGAGTGGAGGGTGGGTGATGGAGGCGTGTGGGATTAGGTGAGAAGTGTGTGTGTTGCGTGGGGATGTGGTAGGCCCAGGGTTGGAAGCCAGGACCCCGTGAGTGCATTTGTGATCCGCTGCCAAGCACAGCAGACCAGAGGGAGCTCTGTCACAACCAGCCGAGCGAAGTGTCTTGTCTCCAGCCGAGCTGTGTCACCCTTTTGTGTAGTCTGTCAGCGCCCCGTCCACACAAGGCCTTCATGAAGTGGACCACAAACTTTGATAGTAGTGAAGCGTCAGTTCACTGCTGGAACAGATGTCCTGGGTGTTACCGTACCCTGTGTGTTTCTGTACATTCTGCATGGGCAAGAATCACAGCTGTACTGTATGTACAGCTGCAGCTAGAGTACATAATGTACAGCATTGCATCACTCAGGAGGGGTGTAATTTCTTGCTCTTTTTATTGCATTTACATAATTTATTGTCATCATGGAACACACAAGTGTATGTGTATTCTGTGTGTTATCTTATCTAGTCTTCGCCGGCTTACAGAGATGTACGTCTCCTGCCTTCTGAAAGAATTGACAACATAAAAACAACATATAAAAAACGTACTATGGGTGTCCCCTTAACCATATTCTATGTTGAACATTTTTAATTGAAACAGATGTGAGATGTTGCTCTTGTTAAAGGGTTTACTGAAACACTATCTCTAACATACACTTCACTACATGCCTCAAAAAACATTCACACTTTTATTTCAATACAATGCACAAACAACTGCTTGAACAAAAACATTTATTTTGCCTGTGTGCCGAGCCAGAATTGATTGTTTAATTTAGTCTTAATAAAGAGCAATTTTCTAACTCTGAACATTCCCTCATCAAGCCAGACTTCTTGGTTCAGTCCCTTTTGAAAAACAGAACCTATAATAAAATGTGCAATCAGTTTTGATTGTCTGTTTGGCATAGAAACTCACAGTGGTGTGTGCCTTCTTTACAGACAAGCTTGTATCCTGACCTAATTTATTTACCAGACAATCACCACCAGGGGGTGGTGTAGACACTCTGCCTGCCTCTGGTGTCATTTTCATTTTAATCCTACAATAATGGAAATGTTATTTTGTGACCTCTTGCAGCATTAGGTAGAATTAATGCACTACTATGTAAAGCAAACTAAATTATTGTAAATTAGGGTGCAATTTGAGATCAATCTGGGAACTTAGTATATTTGAGGTCCCTAAATAAATTGCATTCTCATAATGGCTCTCATAATGTGATTTAGATTCATTTTCTTAAGATGTATGCAAAATACATTGGACTTTTCAAGTATTACTTGAAATCTCAGAGAATGTCTTCGACTTTCAATTAAACTTGACCATAGAATCTTGTATCCTTTTTCCCAGCGTTCTTCATTCTTGGGGTGGGGGGGTGGGTGAGTGAGTGGCGGCAGTGGGACTAGAAACCTGAGGCAGAGAATGTGTGTGATTTGTGGTGACGTTCACACTGGTTCTCCTTACTGAGTCATTACTGGCAATGCTCAGGGTTTATTTTCCTGCTAGAGCCCAGGAACTACAGTTGAGCCTGAGAAAAAGCACTGAAATTACAGTGGGATGCTAATCCCATTGTGTCCACACACTGTGGGTGAAAGCTTCCCATACAGTATTGCAAATATTACTGAGTAGGAGGTCTAAATGTAAACTGTACACCATATCAAGTAACAAAAGCTTGTGGTCACGGATGGAGTCAGTGCAAGGTGTTTTTAGGTGGATCCTGATTGGTGGGGGTGACCAGTAGCGTAGCGAGAATATCTGGGCCCATGAAAGTAAACTTGGGGCCCACCGATATGATAAGTCATACATTATTTCAATTCTAGGGCCCTCCCCCTTTCAGGGCCCCCTGAATCATGATCACCTTTCTCCTATTTACTAGACCCCTGGGGGTGGCCGCTACTGTCTGCTTCTCCAACATTTTCTTTTTCATAAAAGAAACACGTTTACATCAGTCTCTCTGGTTTTAATGTGTGTGCAAAAACCCTATCCATCTTCCGAGGTTGAAAGTACCCATTCCCAGTCTCATTCAATTTGAATTACTGACTTTAAAGCCTTCATCTGGGTAATAATTAAGCTCTAGTTATGATAAGTGTCTATTGTCCACACTCTGCAAAGGTATTTGCGCTTGAGGAGCTAACAAGCAGGTTGTCCTAATTTGCAAACTCAACAGTGTAAATAATGAATGATGTTTGCTCTGGATTGGTTAACTCATGGAGGACCAAGTCTGCCAAAATAAGAAATAAATAAATAAATAAATATATGCATCAATAAAAATATTTATACATAAAAATATATATAAAAATAGAAAAATATAAAATTATACATTTATTAATCAATATTATTTTCCTATTTATTTATTTCTGTGATAATTTATTTAAGTTTTTATACATTTTTATATTAATTTATTTCCATATTCTTTAATTTCTGTATTTATTTATTTATTTATTTATTTCCGTATATATTTATTTCTGTATTTCCAGATCCTTAAGCTAATGAGGAGGCTGTCAATCAAAGCATGTCACGGTGTCACCTTTTTCCCATTGGTTGATCGGTATCAGAGTGTGAAGATCGATTTTACATGCCTAGATTACTACGTTAGTAGGCTTCATACAGTCTCTTGCCAGAGATTTGAGTCTTG
>JACXGM010013746.1:0-22736 GCA_016801145.1 Umbra pygmaea | reverse complement strand
CTATTCCGGTCTGACCTTTGCCTGTTTTTTGGATTATTCTGCCTATGGACTTCCCTATTGTGCCTTAGCCATATATATATGCTATTCCGGTCTGACCTTTGCCTGTTTTTTGGATTATTCTGTGCCTTTTCCCATGGACAGTTCATACCAGTTAAAAATAAACGTTGTTATCTTTTTACCTTGGGAGTGATTATTACAGTTATCTTATCTCCAGTGTTATTTGCAATTAGAACAAGGTTCCCATCAAGGGTGTTCTAGTATTTGGCTCCAGTAATTGTTCCATCTATCCTTACAAGTCTCCAAGTCCCTGAAGATAAAAAGCAACCCCATAGCATGATGCTGCCACTAACATGCTCTGCAGGATGGATGGTGTCAGATAGGCCAGGTTTTGTGTCTAGTTTTGCCAGATGTAGCGCTGTGCATTTGGGGCAAATAGTAAATTTTTTGTCTGATCTAACCTGGTCTTATGCTTTTTTTGCATAGTGTTTCGCAATCTCCAGGCATGCTGTCATGCATATTTTTCTCCTCATTTAGCTCATAGTAATGTGCTGCAGAGTTGTGTCCTTCCGGCAGGTTCTGCCATCTCATAGTTTCATTTGAGTCTCTGACCAAGGCCCTTCTTACTCAGTTGGCACGTTCCACAAATAGAGTGGAAATTGGGTCTGAAGCTTTTTTTTCCATTTCAACTAATACATAATATATTTGCAACCCTGTTACCAATTTTTAAGTTGATTTCTGAATAATATAAAACAAATATTTAATATTTTCTGTATTCTAGACATAATTAATATATACTTAGCATATCATAAATTTTATTCTCTCAAATTGAGTTGCAACTAACATATTTCTAAGTGTTTGTTCACTTTTATGTATTCTTAATACTTTGTTATACAGTTATTTTAATGCCATAATAAGAAGGTATTACCAATTTCCAGATAGAAATCATTGTAACTAATAATTGTATTTATTACATTGTTAATCTAGTAATCTTAACAGTAAAGTACAACAGTACAAGTGTTTATTAGATTATTATAAGATTATTGTCATTAAAAATGACTGAATAATAGCGTTGAACTTTGTGTAACTGCGCTGCAATGTGTGTGTGTTTTCCCTGTTTACAAAGCACAAGAGGTCATTTGAGAAAACTATTTTAATTCAAAAGTTTGTGAACCTTTTGCTTTCAGTATCTGGTGTGACACCTTTGGGCAGCAATAACTGCAACTAAAGGTTTCTGGTAACAATTGATCATTCCTGCACATTGGCTTGGATAAATGTTAGCTTATTCATCCATGTAAAACAGCTTCATCTATGGGATGTTGGTGGGTTTCCTCACATGAACTCCTTGCTTGAGATCTTTCCACAGCATTTAGATCAGATTAAGGTCAGGACACTTTGACATGGCCATTCCAAAACATTTACTTTAAACATTGTTTGGAAAAACGACTTGTGTGCTTTGGGTCATTGTCTTTCTGCGTGACCCACCTTCTCTTGAGATTCTGTTCATGGACATATTCTGACATTTTCCTTTAGAATTCGTTGGTATAATTTGGAATTCATTGTTCCATCAATGACGGCAAGCCGTCTTGTGTTTCCTTTCACCAAACACAACGCATCTCATTTAAACCAAAAGTTTCATTTTGTTCTCATCCGTCTACAAAACATATTTCCAATCGTCTTCTGGCTTGTCGATGTGATGTTGAGCAGACCGCAGATGGACAGCAATGTTCATTTTGGAGAGGAGTGAATTTCTCTGAAACTCTTCCGTGCACACGATTGTTGGTCAGTGTTCTCCTGATGGTGGACTCATGAACATTGAGGCCTGAACGATGCCATAAAAAATATTGTTCTAGCACAGACGGTTTGCGAGACTCTCTTACACTTTCAAGAGGCCTTTAGTTGCTTAGAAGTTACCCTGGGTTGATTTGTGACCTCACAGATTTACACATCTTGCTCTTGGAGTGATATTGGTTGGTCAGTCACTCCTGGGGAGAGTAGCAATGGTGTTCAGTGTCCTCCATTTGTACACAATCTGTCTGACTCTGGATTGGTGGAGTCCAAACAGAGATGGTTCTGTAACCTTTTCCCGCCTGATGAGTATAAATAACTATTCTTCTGAGATCCTCAGAAATCTCATTTTTTCGTGCGATGGTGCACTTCCGCAAATGTGTTGGGGAGATTAGACTTTGATAGATCATTGTTCTTTAATGAAACAGGGTGCCCACTCAGACCTGTTTGTCCTGGGGGTCTGCATGGCGTAGTAAGCTATGTCACGATGGTCATGGGTTTGAGCCTGACCATTTGCTCTCTGACTTTCCCCGGGCCTCCTGCACGAGAAATAGCGCTGCCTGGGATTTGGGTTATATAATTCAGATAATATATCCTGCCACGTCGCTCTCTAGCTACTACATTCCAATCAGGGGCCTGTAAATAAATTGCAGAAGTAATCAAAGTAATCATCCCGTGCATGATCCAACTAAACAAAAAAATAACTGTTTGTCATTCCATTGATTGAGCACACCTGTCTCTAATTTCATCTTCAAATTAACTGATTATCCTAGAGTTTCACATACTTTTGCCACCCACAGTTATGTAATAATGGATCATTGTCCTCAATAAATAAATGACCAAGTATAATATTTTAGTCTCATTTGTTTAATTGGGTTCTCTTTATCTAATTTTAGGACTTTAGGTCATATTACCCAACAAAAAGTAACAGGGGTTCACATTGCAGCAAGTAACAGGGTTGCAGATTTAGCCTAATAGAAGCCATTACACAGGAGGGGTTAGCTAATTTGGGAGCACATGTTGCATGCTAGCTATTGATAAACATATATTTTCCATAAATTACAATAAAACTATATTTATATATATATTATTAAATTAATCTTTAAAATTGAGATGGGACATGAATTCCACTCTATTTGTGGAAAGTGCCAGTTGTTCAGTCTCTATAAAATAGACTTTTAGACCCAGGTTTTTTTCATTGCATGATGATAGAGCCCACTGTTCTTTTGGGAACTTTTACACACATACAATATTTGCATACCCATGCATATGCCTCACATGGCATTCACAGAGCAACAGAGCATTCTATGGACTACATGTTAATGTTTTTTTGCTTGACCTACGCTTTCAACTCTGGGACTGAATACGTCTTATATTAAAAATTATTTCGAAAAAACTTTTGGACCCCAAAAGTTTCAGAAATATTTCAAGAAAAGTCAAAAGAAATTGCATATTTCCAGGAACACGGGATATTGGGATATTGGGAATCATGGGATATTTTGTGAATTTCAGGTACCAAAACATCTAAATGTAATCAATTTTAAAAGGTAGCACAACACAATGTAGAAAAAGTCAAAGGGGTTAAAAACCTTCTGACTTGACAAACTGACAAAAAAGCTAACTTGATTTAGTAAATGATGATTATTCTGCAGCTAAAAGGATCTTTTGAAATTATGATTTCTGGAGTAAGGCAGCAGGTTGATTGTAGGATGTTTAATAAAGTAACATCTCGTCCGGAACAGGGATTATTTTCAAAGACGGGTTCAGAAGAAGCCCCGAATTACAATTTGAGCTGGTTTATATAGCCTTAGGGTTGTTGATGACATATAATCTCCTCAGACCCGTGACTGTCTCAAAAGAGGGTCTAGAATCTTATCTCATCAAATTGCCATGCTCATTGTTTTTCTCAAATAACTCAGTAACCCTTATCTGTGTCTCCTGTCCTGATAGTAACATGTCATGTTAGTCTGATTGGCATCAAACATGGATTCGATCTGTGATGGTATTACAGTCTAATATATATATATATATATATATATATATATATATATATATATATATATATATATATATATATATATATATATATATATATATATATATAATAGATAATAGAGTTATAAGACAACACATAAGCCTATCAACTGTTTAACAGTGACCAACTGCCCCTCCCTCTGAGGGTAAAAGACCCATGTCTATCTCTACAATAACAAGATCCACACAGAGCCTTTCTGCAAAGTCATTGTTTGGCCTTGAATCTCTCCCTCCCAGAATGAGAGGAAAAACCCCTGTCTACACTAAGCATCCTCTAACAGTCCTCAGAATCCTTGGTTTATAAGGTTGCTTTCACACCTGCCTAGTTTGGTCCGTTTAAAACGAACCCTGGAGCGTTTGGTCGGATATTCCGGTTCGTTTGGGCTGGTGTGAAAGCTCATCCGAACTCTGGTGCGGACAAAACAAACAAACTCTGGTCCGCTTCAAAACGGGGGTCTCGGGCCGCTTCCAACTGAACTAGAGTTTCGTTCAATTTAGGTGTGAATGCGATCCGACCTTAATACAGGAAGCGCACCAAATAAACAGTGTATTGTGGGTAGAAGAGAAGTAGCTATAGCGCAAAACAATACTTAATGTCTCGGGGACTGATGTGGGCAGATGAGGAGGTAAAAGCCTTCTTTCAAATTTGGTCAGATGACCAAATTACTCAGTTACTTGTGGACACACAAAAACACTGTAGTCTATAAATTATTTAGTGAAAATATAAAGGCTATGGGGTTCAATCGCACGGCTGATCAGTGTCGTGGAAAAGTAAAAAAACTACGCCAACAATATATTAAAGTCCGTGACAGTTAAGTGAAGGTGAGTTTCCCTTTGACCTTTTCAATAAAATTCCATTGCTATGCAACAGCCCGGCCATGTGACGTATGTTTACAGTGTTTGGTGCGTTTGACTAAGTGCAGTGTGAAAGCAAACCGAACCAACTGAAAAATGCAACAATGTTGCAACTTCAACCCCGAATCGCACCGAGTCCATCGAACTATAGGTGTGAAAGCGACCTTACACTCTCATCTAGTTTACCAATCTAAACTGTTTAAACTGCATTTAACATGCTTATGTAGAATTACCTTCTCAACAATTTGGTTAACGATAGCTAGTTTGCTAATATTTTTGTCTGAAAAATGCAACTGGACAGACTGGCTGCCAGTTACCTTTTGCTTTTTCAGAGGATGCTTCACTTGAGGAGTTCTGGTCTGTTAAGATGTATAGCTTGTTTGTTATTTTCTTCACTTTGGGACGAACAGTGCTATAGTTCAGGGTTGCCCAACCCTCTCCACTGGCCCCCCCAGACAGGCCATGTTTTGGTTTTAACCCTGAAATGAAAGCTAAAATATAGATTTTTCTCCTTTAATTTTGCGCTGTTAATTTGTTTGATTTATGCCTCCATAAACTTACAGTTATTTATAGGTGGCATTATGAGTAAAGATATCATTTGAATAGAGCCTGCTTATTGAGCATTTCTTTGTTTTTATTGCAAGCATTGTTCTTGTTGCAGGTCCAGGACAACTTTGACCGGCAGGACTTCAACAGAATGTGTTGGACACTGTGTGCCCGTAAGAACCTTAATAGAACCAACCTCCTCATCTCGGACGAAGAGGCTTTCAAGATCTGGTGCATCTTTAACTTCCTGTCTGAAGAAAAATACCCGCTGACAATCGTCACTGAGGAGGTACGATTGGGCAGAGATTGTGTTGGTTATGCAACAGACATAAGAAAAGGGATGGAAATAGGCAACAACTGTCCAATAAGATGCAGCCATTTCCTTTATCTGTTGCAAAATCTGTTAAATGTGTTTGTTACTTGCTCTAATGAACACAACTCTCTAACACATTGATCCTGACACATTTAGCCACAACTCAAAACAAATGCTTATGCATCGTTTAACTAGATCATTCCTCGATAAAGATTCAACAATTGTAAAGCAAAGTAGTTTGAAACTCATTTAACATCATTGTTTTCTTGTTCCGTATTTCCCATTAGTGTTCCTCTAGCCTAATGAATATGGCAAACATAATAAGGGTGTTTAATGGCTTATAAGTATTGGTTAGATACTCGACTGTTACACTTTACATAATTCTTTGGCAAAAAACCCTTACCATTGCCCAACATCTCTCACAAAAAAAGGAAGTTAGCAGCTTCCTGTTAAATTACAATGAAGCAGGAATTATTGTTGACATTGACCAGTATCACCTGCATAATAGTAAAAGTAATTTTGCAGACCATACGTGGTTTCATCAGGATGAATGAATCCTCTCAGTACTCCTCAAAATATAAACAGATATGGTCAAATATATTGGCACCCCAATATTTTACAATGGTGTGCAATGGGGCAGAATGTTGTTGTTGCTTTTACGTTGAGCTGTTATTTATACCCTGCCAGGTAAAGGTTGACTTTCACTGAACTGTAAATGAATCTTTCTTTAACGATTGTATTCTAATGTGTTTGAGGTAATGTCTGATTTTTTAAGTGATAAATCTCGAGAGGTTTCAATGGCTCTTTGCAGTTGTAAACCAAACAATTGCATGTAATAAGACTTGTTAAAGATTTTAAATGTAAACATATTTAAAGGACACATCAACAAATCAACAAATGTTTATTAGACCAAATGTCACAATTAATCCCTAAGGAAACAAGGCTTAATCTTAATGTTCTTATGAAGGTTACATTGATTATGTTCTTACAAATGCACATAATAATAAAAGCAGAGGTGTAAAAATTACTAAGTAAATGTACTCTGCTGGGTTCACTCATTTTGTGAAGTTCCTAAATAAATAAATGACCAGGCATTTTAGTTTATAATTAACTAGTTATGACAATGAATAATATTTTACTATTTTAATTCCTTTTATGGATCATTGGTTAGTTTTGAACTGTCTTTACCTGGTAGTTTTGGTCTTACTAGGAACCTCCCGAATCTTAACAAAAAAGTACTGTTACTTTTTACAACTCTGTAAATAAGGCTAGTGGAGTATTTCCGCTAGTTGTCAGTGATCACTGCCCAATTGCTTGTGTCAGAATTCAGAGGACCTAACCTTGCATTATCAAGAAAATAAATTACAGAGATTTTAGAGAACAAACATGTTTGCAGGACATTTACTCTAGTAACCTTAAACTTCTGCCATTATAACAGAAGCCGTTCTAGTGTCTATTTTTCCGTTGCATAAAAGCACACACTTTAAGCGCCTGGATGGAGCATCAGGTTGCTCTGTGGTTAGGGATTCAGACTTGTAGTTGTAAGGTTACAGTTAAATTCCTGTGTCTTTCAAATATTGCTCTGCCTTTGAGAAACAACCTTAACTCTAAGTCACTCCAGGTGATGTCCCTGTACTTACTGTAGGTTTTTCAGCATAATGAGTAATATACAAATCAATTCAGATCTGATGATGCTATTTGCAATAGAGACGTGGCATGGCCCAACGATGGAATAACAGCTTCTAGCTCTGACTGAATAACGTTTAGGCAACTGAGAAAGTTGTGACTATATTAACTGAGTGTCATAGGAATCCAGCCAAACTCTGGAAAACATAAAACAAAAACAGAAAAAACAAAAAGTACAGTATGTTCACCACCGTCTTAAAACATAAGTTACAGGATAAAGAAAAATCTGTAGTCATTGGTAAATGTACAGTGGTGTTCTTCCTTATCCGAATACTGCATACTCAGCATATCAGTCTGGTGAGGCCGTAGACACCAGCTTATGGTTTTTAATTCTCTCAGCGATATGTCACAGGGTAGTTTTGCAGATGGATACAATCTACATTTGTTGTTTGTCACAAAGAAGTTCCACAATGTTTGATTTTGTATGCCACTGTCCCATCTCTTGAACAAGCATTTACACAACTTATATTCATTAGGCTGGTAAACCTTTGAACACATTTTTTTAATAAACGTCCCTTTAGGGCTGGGATGCGTTTAGAAGGACCAGACACTGATTTTAATCAAGGCACTCTTGCAAAAACGTCCTAATTACCTCAATAAAAAAATTCTGTTTATGCCAAACTGTTATTAGACTCAGTCACTGCTTATACTGGAGATACAAAGGGCTCACTCGTGAGTTGGTTAGAAATGTTTTTAAATGCCATACCCCGTCATTCATGGATGACTTGCCACAAAAAAGTGAAATTGGAAGCATTAGTCCATGTAAGGTATTCCCAAAGCCTGTTACACAATCCGTTCATGATTACATGTGAAGGCTTTTCTTAATGTTCATGTCCATGTGTACTAGTAATATTAATGTGGGTAAAAGTGCCAATACATTGTATCGCACCTGTAAGACAGTTATTGTGTCACTTCGAAGGTATTATGTGTCTTTTTTTACATGAGTTTGGACATGTCCTTTCTTTACCTTCCTCTAGATCGAGTACTTTCTGCGGAAGTTGACGGAGGCCATGGGTGGGAGCTGGGTGGAGGAGCGATTTGAGGACTTTAAGATGGAGCTGGTAGCCAAGCAGCAGTGCCTAAGTGCCTGGGAGCTCATTACGCTGGTGGGCACCGGCACCTTCAGCAAGGGCATGGACCGCCAGACCATCTCCATGGGCATCACTGAGGTCTTCCACGAGCTCATCCTGGACGTACTCAAACAGGTTGGAATCAGAGACTTAATGTGGTCACGAACAAGCCCATTGTCCCTCCATGTGAAGCGTTCACGGTTGATGGACATCATTGACCGGTGTTTTGTGCTGCAATATCACACGTTTTCTTTGGTAACAATATGTTAATTGACATTTTAGTCATTTAGCAGACGCAGAGCGTCTTACAGTGAATAAAGGGACATCCCCCTGGAGCAACTGCTCAAGGACACATCGACATTTGGCACAGTCGGGAATCGAACCGGCAACCTTCCGTCTGACTCCCTAACAACTGAGCCATCTAAGCCACCCTATAATTTATATTTCTATTTTGAAAATATCATGCTTTTGAACACCACACACAAACATTGGTCAGTCATGTGCAGTAGGTTCAGGTTAAGAGTGCACAAACGTTGTTAATGGGTGGATTTCACACCTATGATATATACGTTTTCCTGTTGATTTTTTATTTGGAGTCACTCTGTTGCATTTGGTTGTCCGTTGTTCTGGTGTGTGACTGTACATCTACAGTAGGCCACACATCGGCATTGTAAATGTACAGGTTCTACCATTTAAAGGTACAATATGTAATATCAATCAAAACAATAACAAAATACATACTTTGCATTAAAAGCAAACATCACTATACATATATTATATATATTTCTTAGTTGTGTACTTACATTATCCTAAATGTTTCCACTAACTTTCAAATCCAGAGAAATTTGTAATATAATCCGAAGACACGGGATATTTCATTTTGTCGCCCGTAAATTGCGTCATATAACCTGTGACTTCTCTAGTTGTTCTAAGGTCAAGGGAGCCGCCAAACATAACGTGAATAAAGTTATAATTTTTTTAACAATATATTACTTTGTCAGTGAACATAACACAGAAATAGGCAATAGAGGACTGGAGCATATTGATGATTACATTCTTATATGCAACATTAGAGGCTCAACTAAGATGCTGAAATATCTTCAATATATCAAAATAAAGCCTGAGCATCCTGTTTTTTTCTTTGTTTTTCAGGGCTACATGACAAAAAAGGGCCACAAGCGGAAGAATTGGACCGAACGCTGGTTCCTGTTGAAGCCCAACTCCATATCCTACTATGTCAGCGAGGACCTGACGGAGAAGAAAGGTGACATCATGCTGGATGAAAACTGTTGTGTGGAGGTCAGTGACACGAAACAGTAACAGATACAACAAAAGTAAACTGAAGTAATTCCACACCTTATAGGGGTACTTTATTACACTTTGTGCAGTGAGAACTACTTTGTCTTTCAGTGACCAGCTTACAAAAGCTGTAGAGACTGTATTTCTTGATATCTTAAAAACCTAAAGAAAAAGAAACAATTTGCTTGTAGATGGGACAATGATTATAATGTGAAGTGCTTATTTTGACATTTAAACAATGAGGTCATGATGAGTTGTGCTACACAGTATTTGTCAACGTGCCAGTCCATCTTTGATATAAAGTAGGTATTTTAGGTTTTTGTGTGTAATGAAGACATATATCTTTTTTACTGCAATGTTAAGCTGATCACATGAAAGAGAAACTACAGGTAGTTCTGTTTTTACAGGTCGAATGCTACAAATAGAAACTTTAAGCTAACTTAAGCTACCTAGTTGTACGCATTGGTGAAGTAGTTAAAACTGACATGCAGTTGTCTTTGCAGTCGTTACCAGATAAGGAAGGAAAGAAGTGTCTGTTCTACGTGAAATGCTCGGACAAAAGCTATGAGATCAGCGTATCTGATAAGAAGAGGAAGCAAGAATGGATTCAGGGTAGGAAGTTGTCATATTTCATCAGAAATGAAAGAACTTATCTTTTATTACAAAGTTGATACTGTTTTACATTTCAAAACCTGTAGTTGTGTAATGTAACTGTAACTTTCTTACCTTGTATCTTCTGTTGGTATAACATAAGAGTACGTTTTGGAACATTCAGAAATGTGTTATGTTGGAGACTTTCAAGTGGCCTAGCTGGCTAAGTAAATTACACAATTATATACCACAAAAATAGGTCAAATTAGACAAACTGATAACAAAAAATGCAATAAATGATTTAAATAAAATGTGAAGAAAAATAGATGGCTCTCTGACATGGCAAAAAGGACTACTAGGCTTCACTCAGGCAATGTTCAACGTTTGCCTGTGCTGAACATGGCCCAGCCCCGGTTGTGACTCCCTACCTGTCAATTCTCCTCTCTGTTCAGCCATCCAGACATGTATCAATCTCCTGAAGTTGGGTCGGCCCGCTCCTCACCGCGAGTCCCGTCAGAAGAGGCGAGAGCTGAGGCAGAAACAGCAGGCTGAGCAGGATGAGCTGGAACTTCGCATGAAGGAGCTGCAGATGGCGAATGAAAACAAGCAGTGTGAACTGGAGGACATGAGGAAGGTTAGCTGCGGTCTGCCATCTTGTCACCAATGTGCAGCCTGAAATTTGCAAAGTAGAAGCGAGAGTTGCTTGGGAATAAAAGTTAAAACACAATGCAAAATTATGATTTAGGTCACTAGAAAGACTTGCCTTTGTATTTGTGAGAAGTTACTAACCCACAGAAACCTTGTGGGGATTGCCACACGAAGCATAGCAATACTCCTAAATGTTAATAATAGATAACGTCCATCATGGTTTTACTGAAGGCTTTCACAATGTCAGACTGCAGATTGGAACATTCATGGGGGAAATGGGCGGGGTGGTGGACAGGTCATGTACTGTAGCTAGTAACCACTTCCATTTAGCTCCACAGGCTACCTTGCCGTTTACTATATTATTATATTTACCATTTTATATTTACTGTATAATTAATATAATGTTATTTTATTTACTTGGTAAAGGTACAAGACAGAGTTCTGAATGTCATTAAATTTCCTTAGCGCATCTCTTCAATAGCCATTGTAGCAGAGCTCTCAGAGAAGAGCTGTAACTAGTCAAGATCACAGGACACATAATACAATGTCCAATTTGACATACAACATATTGTAGTCATGGACAATCATTGGATTTACTGAGGTAACAATCCCCCATTTGTTCCAATGTTCATTGTCTACCATTGAAATTGATTAACAATCTCCCATTGAGGTGCAACAAGACTCTGTCTGTGGTTCCCGTCAGTCCAGTCTTTGACACACACTAGACAGTGAGGGTCACCCCCTTAACCCTTTAACCCTGGGGTCACGTGTAAACAATAGCCAGTCTGTAGTTGGCTCGTTACTTCACACTAACCTGAGAATGGTCAGATGACAAGTTGCTGTTGCATATTAAGAGCTAAATCGGGACTATTCGCTCATTAACATGAGTTAAATTCAAATGGAGTACATGTTTAAAGGGGTAATCTGCGAATGTCCTTAGCTTTTCAACATACATGTATCACAAGGTGTGGCCTCTGCCACTGTGTAAGTGACAAGATGTAGGATAGTGATCTAGAACTGTAACCACTACCCAGTTTATAGACATGATAACAACATGATCGTTTAAAACATTGAGGCTTTACGTTCTGGGTTTCAAACAATGAAGTTAACAAGCACGTATTTTCATTATGTAAGTAGTGTTAAATTTATAAGTAAGTGACAAGACACCTGGATCAGGCTGACATACCATGGCTAAGAGCTCTTCAGCATGATGCAGAGCCTGAATAGAGCCCTCTATTATACTGGCATTAGAGCAAAAACTCCACAGGTGCCTTTGTGTTAAGTGATCAGTAACTAGTGATGTGATGTCAAACCTTTGATATATGGTGTGATTACACAGCTCACGGAGTTCCCATTTCCCATTTTGTAATCTTTCATCGATGGATATGTCAAGAAATATATGTAGCAAACTGCATAAATTCTTTTAAAAAACTAGTGACTCACTGAGTTAAGATAAATGTAGCCAACTGCATACATTCTTAAAAGAACTAGTGACTCACTGAGTTAAGATAAATGTAGCCAACTGCATACATTCTTAAAAGAACTTGTGACTCACTGAGTTAAAATATATGTAGCAAACTGGATAAATTCTTAAAAGAACTAGTGACTCACTGAGTTAAGATACATGTGCTGTAATGGATTGTTAGCATAAGTTCCTGATAATAGTGGTCTTGTTTGGTCTGCAATTTCCGTGAAGACAAAAAGTCAGACTTCACTCTCATGCTTTCAATTCCTCTTTAGAATATCCTCAGACTCATCTCCTATGTTCACATAATAACAGATCAATTGCCTTATGTTAAGCATGGGAATTATTTACTAAAATGTAGACTTTATTTTCAATCCAGTTCAGATTTTTATTCAACAATATAATTCTACATAGTATGGTAGCCATCAGCAGAGAATATTTTGTATCTGTCGTTATTATTTATGCTCATGAACTAATGGTCCACTTGGCTTTTGGCCAGAAACTGGAAGAGGCAGCGGCCAATGCAGCTGAGGAGGAGAAGAAACGTCTGCAGACCCAGACTGAACTACAAGACCGCTACCGGATGGACCTGGAGAAGGAGAAACTGGTACCTAACAACTCTTTTGTAAAACGAGAAATGGTTTGGACTGTAGCCATGCCCACCTCGGAATACATACTCTAATACGACTAAATTACATTCAACTTAGGATATCAGAAGTTAGTTTTCAGGAAGCAACCACAAGGACCAATTCCTCTTTTGTTTTTATTCATTAAACCTTTTTTGTATTTACATATTTAATTTGCATTTGCATTTCCAATTATCACCTAATTTGTAATGCCTGAATAGAAGAGCTGAATGATGGGAAGTTAGCAGGCTTAGGATACAATGCAAAGTTTCAGGGCTGGATGTGATTTGCCTTTGAAAAAAAACATATTATCACTTATCTATGTGCAGAGTGATAATATGCCACTATATATTTTGAAGTGCGGAACTAGAACAAACAGTTTTGTAAATGTGTTAGCAGTACCTCCGGCTAAAAGTGTCTCCTACACTACTAGCTATGACTTTTGCAATCAAAATAAACTGTGGTATTTTGAAGTAGATGTATAATATGCTACTGTTGTGGCTTAGATAACACAGTGCACAAATCATGACATAGTACATGATATTCGGGGACCCGTTTTATCTCAATAGCACTACATACAGCAGGTGAAATAAGTATTGAACACGTCACCATTTTTATCAGAAAATATATTTCCAAAGGTGCCATTGACATGAAGTTTTCAACTTAACTAAAATGTCTTTGGTATAACAACAAAAAATTATACAGTATATCATTTTTACATAATGATGAAATCTGAGATTTTGGCCACTGGTTGTAAACAGCATGTGAACTATATTGAACACGTCACCATTTTTCTCAGTAAATATATTTCCAAAGGTGCCATTGACATGAAGTTTTCACAGAATGTTGGTAACAACTCAAGTAATGCATACATACAAAGAAACCAAAACAAATAAGTTAATAAATTAAGTTGTGTAATAATGTGACATGACGAGGGAAAAACGTATGGAACATGCTTACTGATATTAATTTAACACTTTGTACAAAAGCCTTTGTTGTTAATGACCGCTTCAAGATGCCTCCTGTATGGAGAAACTAGTCGTATGCATTGCTCTGGTGTGATTTTGGCCCATTCTTCCACACAAACAGTCTTCAAATCTTGAAGGTTCCGTGGACCTCTTCTATGAATCTTGATCTTCAGTTCTTTCCATATATTTTCAATTGGATTTAAGTCAGGTGATTGGCTGGGCCATTCTGACAGCTTTATTTTCTTTATTTGAAACCAATTGAGAGTTTCCTTGGCTTTGTGTTTAGGATCATTGTCTTGCTATAATCCATCATTTCATCTTCATCATCCTGGTAGATGGCAGCAGATTTTTGTCAAGAATGTCTTGGTACATTTGCCCATTCATCTTTCCTTCAATTATGTGAAGTTTGCCAGTACCATTTGCTGAAAAGCAGGCCCACACCATGATGTTCCCACCTCCAAACTTCCCTGTTGGTATGGTGTTTTTAGGGTGCCCTGCAGTGCCATTACACCTCCAAACATGGTGTGTGTTATGGTATCCAAACAGTTCAATTTTGCTCTCATCTGACCACACTATATTCTCTCAGTATTTCACTGGATTTTCCAAATGTTGTGCAGCAGACTTTAAACGAGCTTCAACATGCTTCTTTTTCAGCAATGGAGTCTTGCGTGGTGAGCGTGCATACAGGCCATGGTGGTGGAGTGCATTACTTACTGTTTTCTTTGAGACAACAGTACCTGGTAATTGCAGGTCTTTTTGAAGCTCTCTACAACTGGTCCTTGGCTCTTGGACAACTATTCTCATTATTCTTTCCACTCCCCTGTCAGAAATCTTGCGAGGAGCACCTGGTCGAGGCAAATTTATGGTGAAATGATTGTCTTTCCACTTCCATATTATGGGCCCAACAGTGCTCACTGGAACACTCAGAAGCTTTGAAATGCCTATAACCAATGTCATTATTATGTTTTGCAACAATTAGGTTGCGAAGGTCTTGAGACAGCTCTTTGCTCATACCCATCATGAGATGTGTCTTGTGTGACACCTTGGCATTGAGATGTTTTTGTGGGCCATCAGTTGGGACTGAACCAGCTGATTATAATTTGCACTAACAGGGGGCTGGATTGCTTTTTAATTACTGATGGTTTTCAGCTGTTGTCTTTGCTTTCCATGCCTTTTTGCACCTCCCTTTTTTCATGTGTTCAATACTTTTTCCTTGTGTCATTGCACATTATTACACAACTTAATTTCTGAACTTATTTGTTTTGGTTTCTCTGTATGTATGGATTACTAGGGTTACCAACATCTGGTGTAAATGTCATGTCAATAGCACCTTCGGAAATATATTTACTGAGAAAAATGGTGACGTGTTCAATATAGTTCACACGCTGTTTACAACCAGTGGCCAAAATCTCAGACTTCATCATTATGGAAAAATGATATACTGTATATTTTTTTGTTGTTATACCAAATACATCTTAGTTAAATTGCTACTATTTGTGAAAAGAATTAAAGCACTCATATGCTCCACCAGGTATCTTTATTAAAAATATACACACAACGTCTTCACCTACAGGAATTTTTGTCAGGTCATTCCATGTCTTAAATGACTGCTTTTGCTTTCCATGCACTGACTCCGATCGATCATTTGATCAGGTCCTGAAAAGCACCACCTCTTGTAGGTTTAGATGTCTGCAGTGTTCCTAATAAAGTCTTCTAACTGTTTCCCAGGTGCGACAGGAGATGGAGGAGCAGGTGGCTCAAAAGTCCAGTGAGCTGGAGCAGTACTTGCAGCGTGTCCGCGAGTTGGAGGACATGTACCACCGCCTGGAGGATGCTCTGGAGGAAGAGAGAAGCGCCAGGCAGGACGAGGAGACGGTCCGCAGGCTTCAGGCCCGGTCAGTGCTACACATAGCCCGGCTTATATGCAGGCACGCGCACACACACACACACTCTTCTTTACACAGTGCATTTGGAAAGTACAGTATGTTGGTTGGACTGTAGAGGCCTGACAGGTATTTGCATGTTCCCTACAAACACACACCGCCCAGGCCAGTTCCTTCCTTCCTCCATGCTGACATTTGTATTTCTCTGGGTATAGCACTTGTCCTATTGTGTTCGTAATGGGAATGTGTGTGTGTGCATGTGTCAGTGGGGGCGTGTGTCTGTAGACTATACGAGGGATATCTGGGGGGGGGGTTAGTTGTTTGTTATGGGTCTCCCCTGTGTATTCCACTGTGCTAACACTTCCCTGTGATGTTCTCTGTCAGCATGTTGTATTTTTAAGTTGTACTTATTTAAGTATTTTTTATTGGAGAGCATATTGGAATAAGATGTTGCCAAATGAGTGTGCTTCACTGTATGCATCCAGCGAACTTTACAGTTTTCTAATGTTTATTGTGTTACTCTTGAATTTTTTATTATTTAATTTTATTTAATGTTACTGTACTCAGTTTGCCTCAGGAATCACATCCTATGGCTGTGACATTCTTTTGTAATTTAAGACATGGAAAACTCACCATACTTACTGCAGTGTTTGCTTGTTTATTAACTACTCGTGGTATAATACGAACAGTGTATTAGCGATGGCTAGCTATTGCTCACCCAATATGGAATTATATAATTACTGGTAATTATATGGCATCCTACCTATGTTACCTACCAACAGAGTTCATTTGAATGGGCAGTATACAGCTCTGGACGAAAATAAGAGACCACTGCAAATTCATCTCATATCACAAGTATGGCAGCCATTCCAATACAGTGTCTGTTGAATTCCAACACAGGCACAGCTCATTCTACTGAATTAGATTTTCATAAGGTGTTTACCTGAGTTAGATGTTATTCAACGAGGAAAAGTATAAAAAACACTATTGTGGTCATCACTTTCCTCTTGCAATGGGACCACCTAGATGGCAACATCACTGCTTGTAGTACCTCAAAAGTAATCGAAATAAAAAATAATTCTTGACCATTAAATCTTTACATTTTTCATAATTTAGCAGACACTCTTATCCAGAGTGACTTACAGTGAATACAGGGACATCAACCTGTAGCAGTCGGGAATATAATTGGCAACCTTCCGACTACAAGTCTGAAGCCCTAAACACTGAGCCTTGCGAAAAGCTAGAAAAAAGCCCTTCATTAATGAAAAGCAAAGAAGAGCCAGGCTAATGTTTGCAAAGGACAATAAGTATTTGATAGTAGAGGACTGGAATAAGGTCATCTTCTCTGATGAGTACGATTTTCAGCTTTGGCAAACATCCAACAGTTGGTTGTCTAATTTAGACCTGGAGAGGCCTACAAGCCACAGTGTCTCGCACAGACTGTCAAATTTGGTGGAGGATCGGTGATGATCTAGGGTGTTTCAGCAAGGCTGGAATTAGACAGATTTGTACAATGTTGTCCTGGAAGACTGGCTTGCTTCTGCTCTGACAATGTTCCTCCACATTGTTTTTTTTCAGCAGGACAATGCTACAAGGCTTAAAGCAGAATTAAATATGAGAAATTGGGTGGGGAGAACCCGCCCCAAAAAGTGAAAAACGATAACCATATTTTTCATGTAAGACGCCAACATTTGTCCTGTCAGGGGATTTTAACAAATGCAACCTGAAAAGTGTTATGAAACTTTCAACACATCAGCAGCCCAACCATTATACCACTGCTACACTCCAATTTGGAATGCATATGAGATACTCCCACATCCCCCTTTTGGTAAATCAGACCATGAGGTCATCCTACTCTCTCTGACTTAAAAAGACTAAAGAGGGATTCCCCGGTAATAAAAAGCATTCAGAGATGGATCGAGCAGTCTGAAGTCACTGCTTCCGATCACATGGATTTAAGAGTTTTCAAGATGCCCTCGGAAGGGATCGTAAATTTGCTGACTGTGTTACTAGTTTTCTCAATAAATGTAGAGCAGACGTTATACAGTATGACTGGCCTGAAGCAGCAGAAGTATAGACTGCAGTGGAATTCAGGTGGTGAAACTGAAATACGGGGAAAGTAGAGGGCTTCTTCATTGGGTCGCATACTAGAAGGATGTGGCAGGGTTTGCAACAAACTTAAAGGGTGTCACAAGGGTGGATGCCAATAACTCCATACCTGATGTACTGAACTTGAGATTCAGCACTCTGAGTCTCCTACGGATGTGTATAGAGAGAGCCAAGACTCTGTACACCATGGAGGTCCTTGAAACGTGTTAACCCCGCAAGGCGAGCTCTACAGATCAGCAACTTCACTGACATCATCAACATCTCCCTTTCCCATGATGTAATTCACTCTGCTTCAAGAAATCCACCATCTTCCCTGTCCCCAACAACAGGAATGACTACGACCCATAGCTCGCACGTCTGTCCTCTTGAAATGCTTTGAGAGGCTAGTCAAAGAACCCGTCTCCTCCTGTCCCGACATACATGACCCTTTTTAGTTTGACTACCGGCCTGAAAGGTCCACGGATGACGCCATAACCACTGCAATGCAATACAATGGTGCACAATAGGGCTCTGGGCTTAAAACCTTCATCTGCAACTGGGTCCTGGACTTCCTGACTGGCTGCCAACCGGTGGTTAAGATTGGTAACTTCACATCATCCAACATGGGAGCCCCACAATGCTGTGTTCCCCTCCTGTACTCCCTGTACATCCATGATTGTGTAGCCATTCACAGCTCTAACTCATCAAGTTCGCTGATGACACAACGGTTTGCTTACAGATTTTTTATACTGACAGCATGGTGCCAAGTAAATAGCATCTCCCTTATTGTAAAAACCAAACAAAGAACTGATTGTCGATTACAGAATGAACAATGCTGAACACACCCCGATTCCTATCAATGGAGATGCTGTGACTAGGTCAATAGAGATGCACAGACTTCAAGTTCCTTGTGGTCCTCATCTCCAAGAGACCTGTACATATTACACACATTCTCTAGTGCACAGCCACTAGTCAAGTTTATGGTACCTACTATCGACTACATCTTAAAGCATAACCAAGTCTCATTCTGTTGTAGTGTTTACGTGTACAGACCTGTACATGTTTGTCTCCTCCCATTTATGTTGTATTGTTTGCTAATATTCAGCACATTATGTTTCTTGTTCTTTTTTCTTTTGATTTCCACAGCATTGCTGGAGCAAAGGCACAAGACTTTCAATACACACGTAATAACGTGTTTCTGTGCATGTGGCAATAAACTGAACTTGAAATGCAGCAGTAGCAAGTGTGCCACCGCATGCCCATTTTTGCATATTTTTGTTGCTATTAAAACAATCCAAAAAAGGATGCCTGAAAAATGACAAATAGACAGTAGAAACATTGTACAATGTTTAGAAACATTTTTATAATGCATTGTTGTCATAAACAAATGCATTTAGGAGCACCTTCCAGTCAAAATAAAGACATGACAAAGTATGTAAACTTTAAGCTTGATATTATTTGAATTTGGGGCAAAGTGTGTTTTTGTGATGAATAAGTCTGCTAACCTACGAGCTACTTAACTCAAATTGCTAAAATGTTAATGCTGGTTCTGATAGAAAGATGACAGAACACAGTGCATCAACGTTTATTGCATATGAGGCTGCTGTTTTGACAGCAAAAGGGGGACCTATACAATATTAGGCAGCACATGAGGCTGGAGAAACACTTTTCTGACCCCCTGACCATCAGCACCGGTTCCCCTAAAGGCTGCGTCATATCACCTGTACTCTTCTTCCTGTACACTAACAGCTGCACAACTCAGTCAAGCTCCTAACGTTTGCAGATGACACCACGCTCATTGGATTCCTTTCTAATGGAGACGGGTCTGCCTACAGGTTAGAGATGGACCATCTGGTGTCCTGGTGCAGCCAGAACAACCTGCAGCTCAATGCCCTAAAGACTGTGGTGTTGGTAGCCCTGCTGCACTTCCCCCCTATTGCCTTGTGTGAATCCCCAGTCAACTCTGTGGAGTCCTTTCGCTTCCTGGGCGCCACCATTGCCCTGGACCTCAAGTGGGAGCTAAACGTCAGCTCCCTCACGAAAAAAAGCACAACAGATATACTTCCTGCGGCAGCTGAAGAAGTCCAACCTGCCAAAGACTATGATGATGCACTTCTACATTATAGAGTCTATTCTGACCTCCTCCATCACCGTCTGGTACACTGCAGCCACCGCTAAGGACAGCGGCAGGCTGCAATTCATCATTCACTCTGCAGAAAGGGTAATTAGCTGCAATCTGCCTCTGCTACAAGACCTACATGCTTCCAGATCTTGGAGGAGAGCAGCAAAGATTGTGGCTGAAACCTCACCATGGAAATTGAATATTCAGAACTCTTCCCTTTGGCAGAAGGTTGAGCTCTCACCATACAAACAATTTGTTCCCTACAGCAGTAGGCCTCATGAACACGCCCCCGAAACCAAATTGACTCTGCTCCTCCCCCCACGCACACACTGCACATAACTGTACAGATACTGTAGATATACTGTTCATATACTGTAGATACCCTGTTCAGTTTCCACTAATTTCCTGCACCTAATCCTGCACTAAAAATCTACAGAATTGGATAAAGTAACTTTTTAAATGTAATCAGATTTACAATTGTTAAAAGTAACCTGATTACTGTAATCCAATTACTTTTGCAAAGTAATCTTCCCAACCCTATATATACTGTATATATAAGATATACACAGACACACACACACATTTGTATGCAAAGGTTTAGGTACCCCAGACAATTTCCATGATTTTTATTTATAAATAATTGCGTGTTTGGATCAGCAGTTTCATTTTCATCTATCAAATAACTGAAGGACACAGTAATATTTCATTAGTGAAATGAAGTTCATTGGATTAACAGAAAATGTGCAATATGCATCAAAATGAAATTAAACAGGTGCATAAATTTGTGCACCCTTGTAATTTTGTTGATTTGAATACCTGTAACTACCTAGCATTGATTAATCAGAACACACAATTGGTTTGGTGAGCACATTAAGCCTTGAACATCATAGACCGGTGCATCGAATAATGAGAAAAGGTGTTCAAGCTGGCCAATTGCAAGTTGTTGTTCTCTTTGACTTTCCTCTGAAGAGTGGCAACATGGGGGACTCAAAACAACTGGATTCCACTCATTATCAGCAGGTTTTTGAGAATAATGTAGAGGAATCAGTCACAAAGTTGAAGTTACGCCGTGGCTGAATATTTCAAAAAGACAATGACCCAAAACACTGCTCAATCTATATTGGCTTTTATGCAGAGGAACAAGTACAATGTTTTGGAATGGCATCTCAGTCCGCAGACCTGAATATCAGAAAATTTGTGGGGTGATTTGAAGCGGCCTGTCCATGCCCGGCAACCATCAAACCTAACTGAACTAGAGATGTTTTTCAAGGTGGAATGGTCCAGAATACCTTCATCCAGAATCCAGACACTCATTAAAGGCTATAGGAAGCGCCTAGAGGCTGTTATGTCTGCTAAAGGAGGCTCAACTAAATATTGATGTGATTTCTGTTGGGATGCACAAATATATGCACCTGTCTAATTTCGTTTTGATGCATATTGCACATTTTCTGTTAAACCAATAAACCTCATTTCACTACTGAAATATTACTGTGTCCTTCAGTTGTTTGATTGATCAAAATAAAATGCTGATCCAAACACCCAATTGTTTATAAATGAAAATCATGGAAATTGTCAGGGGTGCCTAAACTTTTGCATATGACTGTATGTGTATGTATATATATTAATATATATAAAATACATATACCTGTTCATAGACTGTAAATATCCTGTTCACACTCCGCTCATGTCCTGCACCTTAAAATTTAAAAATCTTGACATTTTTGTGATTAGTTTACAAAAAAGACATGGACCAATATACCAGCAAAAAAAATAATCTTATTTGGCAATGAATCTCTTTCTGATGTGCACCTATGTTTAATATTGGCAGGCTTCCTCCAGGCTCACTGTTTTCCCCTTTTAAAACAGCTGCACATTTAAAAGTTTCTGAGTTTAGCTTGTCTATACAATCTATTTAAAGCACAGCACATGGTTTGGTCTTGTGCAATGTTGAGTGCTGAAACAGACGGGTCGAAAGAGAGCTTTTCCGGTAGTACAGTTCTTCACTGAAAATTTGATAAGACTTTTTGCCTCATGATTTGCAACTGCTATTTCTTTTCCCATCACATCAGATTGCTTCTGAGGCAAGCTTTGTGAGTGTCTTTTCTGACCTTTTCTGATTAGATTAAATCGCAGTTGACATGTACTCAAAAGTCAAGTTCTTACATATCCTGTATTTATTTGGTAAGCGTGACAAGACATCTATCCAAACAAAGGACAAAACGAATGTATGTATTACAACATAGGCACATAAAAGGGCAAACAAACAGTTTTCAACACATAACAAATGAATTACACACGTCTGAAACCTTGACCCTAGGAAGAAGCAGTTTAGTTATTGAAGAGCAGCTATTAACCAGTACTTATAACATCAGTCTACAATTTTCACTTGGGGAGCCATTGGCATAGGTGGATGTTAGGGTCCAAGGTCGCCCCCTGCTGCACTGAAGTACAATTGAAAAAAGTATATTAAAGTTTTGGAAGGTCTGTGACTTGTCCCTGTACTGATGGTCTGCGTCTCCCCAGGCTACTGGAAGAGGAGTCTGCTAAGCGGGCAGAACTGGAGCAGATTCACCTCCACCAGCAAAGGGCCATCTCAGAGACCGAGGCAGAGAAACAGGAGCTGCAGAAGGAGAGGATGGCCAAGGAGAGTGCCCTGCAGGCCGCCATGCTGCAGCTGGAAATGTTGGAGAGTGAGAGACAGGGGGCGCTGGAGCAGTACCAGGTGAGATGTGCTTACGGATTAAAAGAGTGAGAGAC
>JACXGM010013745.1:0-22736 GCA_016801145.1 Umbra pygmaea | reverse complement strand
ACTGGCTCCTTTCGACGCAAAGGAGCAGCGGCTCTACTCTGAGATCCTCACGGATGACTGAGCTTCTCACCCTATCTCTAAGGGAGACGCCCGCCACCCTCCTGAGGAAACCCATTTCGGCCGCTTGTACCCTGGATCTCGTTCTTTCGGTCATGACCCAGCCTTCATGACCATAGGTGAGGGTAGGAACAAAAACTGATAAGCTACAGCTGTCGGTATTAATGTAATTGTAAATGGGAAATAGTTCTGCACAAATGGAATTTCTTTGCAAAATGGTTAAGACATGCTTCACAATGGAACACATTTAAAAATATAAATAAACTAAAGGCTTAAAAATAAACACTATGATTCTGTAGCTGATGACATTCATACAATGAAAACAACTTTCCCAAATGGACAATAAAGACTTTTCTATCTATCTATTATCATCTATCTATTTGCTCCGCCAGACGTAGACATCGACAAGAATATCAGTTTCAAACATGATTTTGTTCTATTTAACGTATTATTTATGAGGATGAATTACATAACATGCCAATATAATTACAGAAAATACTGTATTTGAGTATTCTTTTTGCAAATTGCCGATGACTTCATTTGCATTTGCTTGCTCTTGCGGGTATATTGGCATGTTATGTAATTTATTCTCATATAAATACGTATCAAATAATAAGGTAAACAGAATAAAATCAGGTTTAAAACTGATATTCTTGACAATGGTTAAATAAAGGTTAAATAAAAAATATGTTACAATTTTGTTTTATTTTGTTTGTTTTTCACAGCAGGCTGTTAATTGTAAGAATGGCTTTGTGAAATCTATATATTATTAATGAGAGGCAGTATTTCAATTTCGTTTACACAACGCTCTGCAGTTTCAAACAGTTTCAAGTTTCATCCATCTGCCAACGGTTTCATAGCCTATTCGATAGCAGCATCACAACGGTGGTAGAATTTGAAAGTGTTCTGTTTTCTAAACTGTTAGTGTGATAGATAAAACCATGCAGATTTTCTGTAAGAGGCTAGACATTTTCGAATATACAAAAAGGTTGGCCATTAGAAACTGTTTGATTAACATAGGTTCTGAACACTTTTGAGTTCAGAAGTACTCTAACAGGATATAGACAAACCATTTTACTGACGAACATTAGATTATCAGATGTAGGGTTGTTTAGGCTTCTCTGTTATAGACAGAACAAAGCCCGGATTACCCATTGGGCATCATATTATTATTAGCACTTGGGGCCCGAGTGAGGGGAAGAATTTTCTTTACATTTCAGATAATGACACCATGTATAACCAATAAAAATCATGCTGATATTTGTATTCATGTAAATAGAATTATATAATTGGTCAAGCGCAGGTGTGGAAAGCACTGACGTAACAAGCCGCCCTTGCGCAGTTTTCAAATAACCCCATGTGAATCGAGCGGACTGTGGGATCGGTCATTGTAGGTCAACATAATGAGTGAGAGAAGCAGTTGTACTGTCTGCAGAGATACAGCAGGCAAAGTATTTTTCTGTAATAGTGGACTCTACTCCTGACCTGTCATATACTGACCAGCTGACATTCATTTTTAGATTTGTGAGTAAAGAGGGGAAAATAATCAAACGATTTGTTGGCTTTATTCCAATTGAGAGTCACAGGGGAGAGTCTGGCTGACACTAATGCAGGGGTAGGAAACTCCGATCCTGGAGGGCCCAAACACTTCCGATTTTTTATTTTACCTAGTAGTTAATTGCAATCAACTGCTTTCCCAGGTATAAACCAGTCCCTTAATAGAAAGAGAGAACAAAAATCAGAAGTGTTTCGGCCCTCCAGGACCGGAGTTGCTGACCCCTGCTGTAATGGCTATGCTTGACAATTTAAGCTTAGATATTGCAAACTGCAGAAGCCAGGCATACGACAATGCAAGCAATATGTCAGGGCTTTATAACGGGCTGCAAGCTCACAAAATAAATCCATTAATCCATTACATCATTAATCCATTACATACCCTTAATTAATCCATTACATACCATTAATTAATCCATTACATACCCTTAATTAATCCATTACATCATTAATCCATTACATACCCTTACTTAATCCATTACATACCCTTAATTAATCCATTACATCATTAATCCATTACATACCTTTAATTAATCCATTAATCCATTACATCATTAATCCATTACATACCCTTAATTAATCCATTAATCCATTACATACCCTTAATTAATCCATTACATACCCTTAATTAATCCATTACATACCCTTAATTAATCCATTAATCCATTACATCATTAATCCATTACATACCCTTAATTAATCCATTAATTCATTACATACCCTTAATTAATCCATTAATCCATTACATACCCTGGGCAGCACATTCTCTCAATTTGGTGGGTGTCTACAGTATTAAAGGCAGCTGTCAACATGCAAGTCAGTTCTTTAACCTCATGCAGTCCCTATATGCATTTTGTGCAGGTTCCACTCTTCGATGGAGCAGATTCTTCAATAATGCAGACATCAGGGTAGATATGACATTGAAATTGCTGTCATTAACACGTTGGAGTTGCAGTTAGAGCTGGGCGATATGGAAAAAATATCACAATATTGTTGACCAAATACCTCAATATCGATATTGCAGCGATATTATAGGGTTGAAAATTGGTGCTTATAAAGACATATTTACACAATGAGATTTTTTATAAATAATCATCATCGATGTGTATATAATAACTAAGTGAGGTAAAGGCAAATCATAGAAAAGCTAAAACAGTCTGGTAAATTCAGAACATGACATCATTTACTGTAATCCAGCCATTAAAACCAGGAAAAGTTAACACTTTTGCCATATCACAATATCAATATAATACCGATATTTTGCCCAGCCATAGTTGCAGTGCAACTTTGTGGTAATTATGCATAAAATCAGGGCTATACTTTAGAGCATATCTTCTGATACAGGAGAAAACTGTATATGAGGCAGCAGCATTGTGCTCAAATTTGGGCACTCTTGACATGTCATTTATGGCACAGTTCTGGCACTGCGTCTTAAGCAGATTCAAAGTGACAAGTGAGGCATTAAAAAAGGACAACATGGATCTGATGACGGTAATTCATCTGTTCAAGTCTTTGAGATCATGGGTAGAATCACTTGGAGACCAATTTGACCATTTTAAAAGATCTGAGAAAAACATTCCCTGTGTGTGCCACAGTGCCAGCCATATAAAGATGAACTGTAGAGGGTCAGAAAGGGCAAAGCATTCTCAGATGAATGTACAGAGCATCAAGTAACTCTGAAAGGCCGGGAGCTAAACCCGGTAAAAACATTCAATGTCATTATTGACAAGCTAGTCAGCTGTTCAGACCATAGAATGGATGCATACCAGAATATTTATGACAACTTTGGGATTCTACTGAACATGGAATCAGAGAATTTGCCCACTGTTCGTAAACAGGCGGATGCACTCTGCAATTTATATCCTTCTGAGGAGGAGAAAGACAGACAGACAGAGAGGCAGAGAGGTAGGACAGGAGGAGGTATACTGTGTGTGTGTGCATGTGTAAGAGAGAGAACAACTTAGATGAAATATAGCATAATCTAAAAAACAAAATAAACAGCTGCTATATTTTACATTTGATATTTACATTTAGGGCATTTGGCAGACGCTTTTATTCAAAGTGACTTACATGTAGTATATTTGTCAATATTTGGACAGGTAATACACCAGCAATTGTAATTTTAAGCAACCAATATTATACCAGAATACGTACAGCATCTTGTAATGTGTCTACTACCATTTCACTATCATTTAATCATCAAACCTAAAGTGCCTAATAGCCTTGAATAATAAAGTGCTAAATACGTAAGGCATTAAAAAAAAATCGGTTTCCGACCGACCCTGTGAATTTATATGCGAACCAAAATTATTTTATGACCTACCAATTTTGTAAGGCCTAAAATTGCCTTAAAAAGTCTGAAATTATTTTCCAAGGTCTTAAAAAAATGCGACAGTCATGCTATTTTTGTTCCATTGTATTTTGTCAAAGGTAGCCAAGCACTTTCTCTGAGCAACATTTTAGTACAGAACAGGAATAGCAGGTGATTGCGGCTGCTCCGTACCTCATCAACACATCTAAATTGTTTGTTAGTTATCTTATCAGCCTTGTCTGTTTGTGAGTCTTGTTTAGGATATCTTTATGTCCTTGCAGTGTTGTTTACTGTTACATATGTCTTGTGATCAGTATTAGATTGCGCATCTCTCAGTACCTAAAACCAATGACAGTAACAACCCACTTTCATTGTGCTGTAAATCTCCACAATCTCATTTTGTGTTGCATTAGCGCTGGTGTCGTATGCCATTAATATATTTTATTACTTTTGAACAATTCCTTTTACCGAGTTTAGGGCCAGTCTTCTTGGTATTACTTTCATTTAGTCGTTTGTTTGATCTGCTGGTCGCGATTCTACTACAGTTTTAATTAAGCACACTATCATGCGGACATAAAAATGCTGCAGGCAAAATAGAAAATAGGATTTAGAAATGTTTATTTATAATATATATATAATGAGAATAAGTAACTTATTTGCAAATATAATTAAAAGACATTGCTTTCTAATCAAATCCAAACATTCAAATGAAGTATATTGCGCTGGTCACCGTCACCAGCAAGTCAGACAATGCATTCAAACGCTAGAGACTCATTGCGCCTTGCACTCTCGCTCCCGACATCTGAAAACGGGTCAGTGCACAGCAAAGTGAGAAATATGAGTTTCTTCTTCACTAAC
Organism: Umbra pygmaea; assembly: GCA_016801145.1. Taxonomy (NCBI): domain Eukaryota; kingdom Metazoa; phylum Chordata; class Actinopteri; order Esociformes; family Umbridae; genus Umbra; species Umbra pygmaea. The sequence goes on along the minus strand of JACXGM010013745.1, from coordinate 17,956 downwards.
TTGATACACAGTCAACATCACCCCTTCATCCAAGAGTTGCAAAACATAGCAGGGAACACAACGGGAACCAACATCAGAGGTAGTTACAGTATATTGGCTTACTATACAAGTCACCAGATAAGTTAACATTAGCCTATTAAGGCAAAACCAATCTTCCTTCCAGCTATTAGTATATCACCGAATATCAGGAATAGGCCTATTTTTTTCTTGTTTATTGATGATACTGTGTTCACAAAAACTCTATAATTATTAGCAATGAATTAAATAGATGTGTTACATGAATATGCTATTACAACAGATTCATACATCAGATTGTCTAATTCTAAAAACATTATCAGTCATCAATTTATGGGAATTTGTAATAATATCACATTGGATAGTAGGTTGTAGTACTAAATGGTATAGTAATTTTATTTCTCAACATTTGTATTAATTTGCTGCTGGGTCATTTTAGGGCTAGTGTGCACTCCCATTAGGGAAAATGGTTTGCCACCAATTTAGATCATACACCCAACAGACACAATACACAACTAACAGACTGTAAAGAACACTCCCAACGATTGAAAGGTTTTCTGTTAGAATAAACACTGTTTATTCTAAACAGGTTAAATATTTCTCAATGGCAACGGCACAGAATCTTAATCCAAGGCAGAACACACAACCAAACGATGCAGGGGTCAGGCCAGAATAACAATATCAGAACACAGGCTAAGGTACATAGGAAAATCCAAGGCAGAAGTCAAACCGGAATATCAATAACGTAATGGAATGCTCAGAATGGAGAAGAATAATACTCACAATACCTCGCAAAGAGGCAATGGAATGTGTGTGTCTTATATATGAGCTGGGTGAGTGCAGGTGTACAGAATTAGGGTGATGTAGTCCGGGCTATGGGAATTGTAGTTCTGAGCGTCTAGAATAGGGAAGTTGTAGTTTCCAGGGAAGGGGAACTGGGGAACGTTACACAGACAAATAAATAATTCTGCATTATGAGACTTATTAAGACCTGACTAAGAACCAATAAGACATAATTGAAAAAAAAAGATTCAGTTCCAGTATTCAAAATTGCAAAATTAGCAGTGTTTGTGAAAAGATCTAACTGCTGCAGGAACAAAAGACCTTCTCATTCACTCACTAGAGCACCAAGGCATTACCAATCGGTCACTGAAAGAGCTTCTAAGTCCGTTAAAAAAATGTTTAAAGCAACTTCATCATTAACCTCCGCAGACCAAACAAAAAAGACGAGCTGAAAAATTACATTCTGGGGAGCGGGATTTTCTGTGTGTGTGTGTGTGTGTGTGTGTGTGTGTGTGTGTGTGTAACATGCTTGGACACACAAGGTGGTACTGCACTTGTAGTACAGTTAGGCTATGTTATGAAAAATGAAAGTATCCATCGTTACTATAAAGGAAAATAAAAAGATGAAAAAAAATTCCTACCGATCCCCTGCTGCCACTGGGGAAGAAAAATAAAATATAAAGTTAAAAATAATTCCCTACTGACCCATGACCTCAACTGACAACCAACAGGAACCATTCCTTTTTTTAATTAGGCCTAAGTGCAGAATGTTTTAGTATAAACAAGAGAGAGTAGAATGAACAGTAAAAAAAAATACATTTGGGGAAGAAACTTGAGTTAGGATTTCAGATTCTGTCAGCTTTTTGAAATGTTGACCTATACAGTTTGCATCCTTTTCATCACAGGAATAGGAAAGGGTGAGGGAGACAAAGAGCAGCAGCCCCTGGAGAGCTGAGGAGAAGAAGACAGGAGAGGAGAGAGACAGATAGGAAGGAAACATTAATGGGTGTGTGTGTGTGTGTTTGTGTGTGAATTATGGAAGAATTTGATTCATAGAACTGGATGAAGAGGTAAAGGTGAGGCACTATGTGCTTGAATATGCCAGCTAGTTGGTTGCTAGAGGTGTTACCAGCAAATAGTAACCAAATTTTGTTTGGTTTGAGGGGCAGGGGCTCAAATTCAAAAAAGGGCACATGAAACAAAATTGGTTCACAATATTTTTAACGGAAATGAATAGTTTTTTTTCAGTTTCCTGAAAAGTACACATTCTCTCCATACGCCTAGATGTCTGTGTCGGGTCACATATGTGATCTTTATTTTAAATTTTATTTTAAACATTTTTACATAATACTAAATCTACAACACTGTACACCTTACTAAATATGGAGCCTTACATAAGACTACATTCACACAAGTATTATCTATCCAAAATGCAACAATCTGGCATAAAAATAAGTATGTATGAACATACAAGATTGACTTTGTTAGTTCTTGTGTGAAGCACTATTCTAACCTGTGGTGTTCCTAACCCAGCTGCTTAGGGATCCACTGCGTTTTTGCTGCATCCTGCAGGTCCTTCTTTTTCTGCTTCCTTATTCTCTCTTTACGTGGCATCTTTGCACTGTAGCAGAATTCAATATCATTTACAAAAAAAGACAATATAACAAGATATCAAACCAGATAAACAGTTTATTTGTAGCCTATAACTGCAACCTGAGCTGACTATCAGATTTCTGTAGCAGTGTGCTAGTAGGATTTGAATCAGAAAGAGATTTGCAAAGGTATTTTCTCAATTCTTAAAATATATAATGTGCTTTATTTAGAAGTCAAAATGTATAGACCACCAACCTACACTGCAGACTACAAAATAACCTAAGCTAATTTCCCAAAGAAGTGACATCTTCTTTTAAGTGGGCTGCTGGTTGAGAGGCAGAAAGCAGATGGAAAAGAGTTGAGCTTTGAAGAAGTACACTTTTTTTCACCTACTTCACTTCTTTCTAGGATGTCAGGAATTACACTAACATGTGTATGAGAATTTCTAGTTTAATTTAATACCCTGGCCGACATCCAAGCCTTAGAATTTACCTCAATACAGAGGATACATCTTATTAATATCAATAGCGGAGTTAATGTTATTTGTAACGCTAACACATTACTTTTGACAGCCCTAAAACAACAACAAAAACAACTTTTTTTCATCACATTTGCTCGCGGACCACTAGGGATATCTGACGGAATTGGTCCACAATTTAACACTGGTCGACTACGGGAAGAGGGAGCCTATTTCGTAACAGCTTACCTGCCTGCCTACTACTACTATAGTGCCTCGAGGAGTTGCTTGAGTAAACTAGGCTACTGCCAGAGACAGAGTGGACATGAAAGGTTACTAAATAACAAGTATACTATGCATGATTCAATATAACGATGCATGCTTTCCCTTTGCAATTTTAAAAGGTTTTCCAGGTTAGCTGCATAGCTGCTAGGTGGTAGGCTATAGAAAAGAAATTACTTCCACCGGTCAATTTGGTATAAAACGATGCTTTTTGAAAAGCTTTTGCTGGCAAACATATACTTCAGAATGACACTACAAAATGAGATAAATGTTACAGTTCATTTTTCAACATCAGCTAAATTGTTTTGGAAACAAACTGTCTGTAGTGATCTTACCCTGCTTTTCACTGTCTCTTAACACAATACGATGCTCTTGCAGGCAGGCAAATGTGACAGGTCACATTGCATTGGTAGCCTATGACATCACATTCAGGCAGCAGCGCAGGTAGACGAGGCTACCAAGTTTACTTCTATATTATTACTTTTAAACATTTTTTATTCTCAAATAATTGATTCACACGTTAATTTTTAAATGTTTGTGTGTAATTTTAAAAAGCATTCATAATTTAAATGGCCACTCAAAAGGGCACTTTGGACATTCATAGGCAAAGGGGCAGGTGCTCAGGCACCCATAGCCCCCCCCTGCACGTGCCTGGTAGCGTGTGCACAACGTGCATACACTTCGCCCCTCTCATCTACACAAATGCAACAGTTCTTTATTATTGCAATACATAATTAGAAGGAAAAATATTACGACACGAGGGAAGTCATTGTGGTGTCCGAAAATGTGAAAAAATAGGTATACATCTAGTGTACACATTTACTCAAATTATTCAGAATGAATTTGCACTGATATACATCAACCTCAAGGGAACCCATTCAATCAACATACAAGTCATTTGCAATGCTAATAGTAAAATCACCCCTGTCTTTGCACTCTGGCTCAAGCCACGACTCATTTATGGCAACTTTGCCATTAGGAATCCCCCCTTGGATGGGTGGCTGTGAAGGGGACAACGGCTATTCGTTAAAGACATGGTTAATGATGACATAATTTATGATGCCAACAAGTGCGTGAAATGCTGTTTAATCGAAAACACACACAAACACGCAGTGTAGCCTAATTGAACATTTGGCACACTGAAAATGCACATCAGGTGTTTGGATAGAACAGGTACACTACTTAAGTGCAGCATTCTTTGTGGCTTGTTGTGTTTTACGCAACATTTCCATGAATCATGAATGTGTTGATGACATAAATACGGAAATATTAGAGGAGATGTGATGTTGAAATGCATGTGCCGTTGCCACTTAACCCAAATGCCCAGAAATGCAGAACAGGAAGCTTATTTGACAGAAGAGTAATCTCGGTCTAATGTTAGACTACATTGCAAAAATATTACCATGCATTCATGACCTCGTGATTCAGTGAGAGTGAGTACAAAACATCAGAAAGTAGGCTATGTCTTGTGACATTTCTTTATTTACATTTTGTAAAAAGAAATATCAATAGCAATCTGCCGTTATAATAGCAATCTGCCATGGAACAAGCCCGTCTGCTCTTAAAGGGAATGTGAGATGACGCTCTGATTGGTTTATTGCACGTTACGCCCAAACCACACCTATGACTAGTGAAGCTACTTCAGACCTACCCATTTTAGATGTGTGTCGGGCGCAAGAGTCATTTATCCCGCCGGTAAAATAGCAACAGCGCCCGGGACCCTCCCACAATGTCACTTGCGTTTCAGATCATTAGAATAGGGCCCCTTATATATAAACAGTTTAGAATGGTAAAACAAGATGAGGTTGTTATCGTTTGAGGCCTGTTAGAGGATTCTAAGGCCTGTTAGGCTGTCTGAGTGCAGACAGATTCAAGGCTAAGCAGTGACTTTGCAGAAAGGCTTGTTATCTTAGAGATAGTGGGACTTTTCCCTTTAGTTAGGGAGGGAGTAGTGGGTCACTATAGCCGCTTTCCGAACAAGTAGTTACAGGAACGTAGTTATAGGAACAGTCCACTTCTAAACAGTTCTACTAACTACTCTCCCCCAAAACCGGTTTTGCTCTTTGCATTCGCACTGGTCAAGTGGCCATAGGAACTGGTAGGAGGGATAAATAATGTTGTGATGATAATGTCCTAATAACGGAGTTTGAACGGCGGCGTTTAAAAACTAGACTGGATTCATAGAAATTGAGTAGCTACTTAACACAGAAACACAAAAGACGAAGGCTCCAGCATGATATGTAGCATTATACGCAACAGACAAACGAAGCGACCGGTGTAATTTATAAGTTGGACCAATCAACGTGGACCTAGGAAAGGGGAAACTGGAAAGACCCTGCTCTGGAGTAGGAGCTAAAAAGGTTATAGGAACGGCGGTGCGAGGAACTAAATAATCCCGCAATTTCTTCTATCGGAAAGCAAGAAAAAAAGGGTTATAGGAACGTTATGTTCTAGGAACTGCAAAAATCCCTGCGGTCGGAAAGCGGCTTATGACAATGAGTGACTAGGACAGAAGGCCTGTCCTACTGTTCTGTAGTGGAAGTTTAAAATGTTTACAGGACAGATATGCAGATATTAAGAGCTGGCACCTGGCTGGCACCTGGCTGGCTACCCCACACCTACCCTTCCCAGGGTTGCTTCCTTAGAGACGCAAATACAGAGGATGAAGGGAGGTGTGAAGTATTCACCCCTCTCACTGGACCACACAGCTGAATGTAAAGACCAACGGAACATCTAATATAAGACACCAGCCAATGGACCAAATAGTATGATATTTTATGTTTTCCTGACTGTCCCATAAAGGGAAACTTTGGTATACACGTACCACTGTGTTGCACATGTCATGTTTCTCTTTACAGATAACTTATAGTTGGCTGGCCAGAATATGGAGGAAAGTTTCACAGAGTCAATTGTATGTTTCCACCCCTGGGGTGGGACATTTCAATTTCATGTAAATGTGCACAGCCAGTTCCTTTGTACTCAATGTAAATGTCTACAGACGGTCTTTGGTACTGATTGTATTTGTGACCTAAAGTCTGTGCATAATGTAATCAATGTAAATTTCTCAATAGCAGTCCTTTGTTTCCACTTTCAGTGGCCAGTGAAACGTGATTCCCATAGGGGTTGAGCGGGAAGAGGGGAGCACTTTTTCGGGAGGAATACAAGGTCTGTGTTCAACTATGTTCGAGGAGTTCATATCTTAGACGATGCTCCGGGCAAACTAGTTGCTCTAGCCGTGTGATTAGATAGGATAATTGTAGTTTTTGGTAGGTTTTAGGATTTTAGGATGACATGTATTAATATTCTTGGTATTGTAACTTGTGATTTCATTGTCCGGTTAAAGAGTTGTATTTTATGCCTTTAATTGGAATTAAATATTATTGCTTTGAACCAAGCCTTGTTTGCGACATTACAAGTCTATTCCTACTATCTCCGGTGGAGATCCTTGGAAATCATTGTTAGCCTATTCTCTGCCTGCTCGTAGTATTCTGACCACAAACACACACACATTTTGCTAGCAAGTGATTCAGGTGCCTTTCGTGTAGTCACTGAGACGTTCTATTACTGCAGCGGCGTCCTTCAGCCGGCATTTAGGGACTCTTGGGCAAATTTGGCCCGGTAGTAAGTTCAGCCCATTTGAGAGCATTCCTTTCTGCCGCACACCTATTAAACGGTTCAGTTTTCCGGAAGACATATCCGAAAAGTAGGGGTGAGCTGATTGCAAATTGGTCTTGCAGGCTGTTGCAGACGTATGTGAGGACAGATTTTTAGCCGTACATATTACATATTTTAGCGGGACTTGGCACGTCTGGACTAGCTATCTAGCGGTTTCTGGGTTCACGCCCGCTAGGCTCTGGTTGAACTTGCTTAGCTAACACATAAAACACATGGAGTCAGATTTATAGATATTAAATATCTACGAGGCAGTTAAGATCAATAAGATCAATCTCCACGCTTTCTAATAAGCAATTAATTATCTGTAAATATATCATTTATTAATGTATTAATTTCATGTGCATATTAATGGTATTCTCTTTATTCCCTAACTACAGTTCCTATATTATAACATCAGAATAAGCTTATGGCTTATAGCTTATAATTTATAGCTAATAACTCTGTTATATATTAGAGTGCTTATATATAACAGATATGACCTATTGTATATTAGACTGTAATACCATTACATATGTAATACATGTTGAATGCCATTCAGACTAATAGGACATATTACTAACAGGACCCCAAACACAGATAAGGGCCTACTGAGAATTGGGAACATCTAGCAAGGCCATTTGTTAAGTTGCTAGACCTAAGTTAAGGTGACCTGTTGATGCTCATGTGAGACAGTCACAGGTCTGAGGATATAAGGGTCTCTTCTAAAAGGTATGTGAACAGCATGCTAAGGCTATATAAACTAGTTCCAATTGTTATTTGGGGCTTCTTCCAAGCCCGTCTTCTGGTTCCTTGTCCCTGTTCCAGACAAGATGTTACATCATAGAATATTAAATATTCTTTGATGTACCACAATCTGACTCCAGATAATCAGAATTTGAAGCAAGTTTTTTTTAGCTTCAAAATAATGACCCTTTACATATTCCTGGGTTTAAAGTGATCAACGAAAACCTACTTTTTCACTTAAAGCCTACAAGCTGCTGTTAATGTGAAACCCTGGATTCTTTACTACAAACTTAATAGGTAACAAACATTTTACATTGTGGTTATTAACCATACACTCTATTTCAGAACAAAGGGGTGGGGGAAAGGGGTGGGGCTTAAACTAGCTCTGCCAATAGGAAGGCTTGGTTCCACCTGTCATACATAATATGGTCATGATGTTTTGGCTGTTTGATCTGTGGCCGGTTCTACTTCTCTCTGACAGTTTTCCTTGTTAGTCTAGCTTGACTTTGACATTTATAGGAACAGTTATAACCATTTTTTCAGGTTTTTCGGGCCAGGCTTATTTCATTTCTGTGACGTCAGACCGGGCCTGGCCTCAGGCCTCATCTGAGTTGCTTGGGGTCAGACCGGGATCAGTTTTCAGCCCCAATGAAAACTCTAGTTACATGTATTGCAGGCATTAATAGGCAAATGACCATGTTTGAAATTATTAAACAATTTATTCTTAAATAATTATGTTTCTTTCACAAGACACTCATCACACAAGCTTTTAGTATTAAGTCTTCCTATCACCCTCAAACTAGCAGTCACCCCTATGTACCCAAATCTCAGTCTACTGCACACCCGTTCCTTCTTACATGCATCCCACTGCTTTTCCCAAAAAGTGGCAAGTGGCAAGTGGCAAGCCCTGCTGCCCTTTTTTAACAGCACAATGTCTCAAAGGGATTTGCACATCAAACCCCACTCTCAATGTTCCTGTATTTACTGGTCATGATTCTGACCTGTCAGTCCCTAAAAACAACTTCTCAGCGCATTCATTAAATTCCAATTTGTCCACCTTAAGTGGCCAGAAATTAATAATGGCGTCACCGCAAATGTTTTGAAACTACAAACGGTTAGTTTCGAATTGAGTCAATCTCTGAATTGTTTGTAGTTTCCTCAAGTGTATACAGTGCCGTGTCCATGTGGCATAGTGGGCTAAGTCGCTGCCTTGCAGGACAAGCTATGTCATGATAGTCAGTGTTTCGAGCCAGACTATGGCTTCTCCAACTTTGGGGAGAAAAATCTGGGAAAATATGTAGGGTTTCCTCAGGCTGCCACTAAAGATTTAATATGAACATGTTCTTTACGAAGGAGGAAGCAAGACTGTTTTCCACTCACTAGTAAAGGTTTAGAAAAAAGTACAGTATTGCTTAGGGATGCACTGACACCACTTTTTCATTGTCGATACCTACCCAAGTACTGAACTTTGAGTACCAATCCGATACCTAGTACCGATCCGATACCAGCACTTTAATGCTACGTAATGTAAAACTTGCATTCACCCACTGTGCCGTTAGACTTAATAAAGACATGGGACACACATAGGGCCCATCTTGTACCTGGCGCATTGCAGCTCAATGTTCGAAGGCAAGTGTCTTTGCTAATTTAAGACCGATGCAGTTGTCAATTTCCCATCCAGCACCCGCATTGTTTTAATAGCAAATGCACCTGTGCCCATATTTGCGCCCATGGGTGTGCTGGACTAATAGGGTAATTCTAGGTGTATTGCTATCTTGAGGCATCGGAACGTGATTGCGCCATTGACCAACAAAAACCTGGTCTAAAGTAAATAGTGCAGCATGTCATTGTTATTTTAACAGCAAATTAGTTATAAAAAATGCACCTAGGCTTATGCACAAATGCACCTAGGCTTATGCACAGCGCGTGCACACTATGCTTGTTGCACACACACAGGGAAGCGCAGCAGCACACAAACATGCAAAAGATTACAAATTAAAATATTATTTTCATTTGTAATTACACCAGAAATTATTATTATTATTATTAAATGGCTATATAATGTATTAGTAAATAAAAATCTAATTAATTAGACATTTTAAGAATTGTATATTTGCTTCTCTTGAATTTGCCTCTCAAGTACAGTATGCCTCACCTCTGTCTTGTATACTATAGCCTCCCTCTACTCCCTAAAATGTATAGTCATTGAAGATGATTAAGTGAAAATAATTGCGCAAAAGTTTAATTTTTTTTACTTGAAATTAAAATGTGGGACATGATGTCTGTTATTCTGTTTTACCCTTATGAAAAGCAATTTTACTGCACTCTGTTGCAAGCTGTCATGCTAAGGCAACTTCGTGAAGGACTACAACTTTACGGCCTAATAGCTGTGATGAAAACAAACAAAGCACTTTGTCGCAGCCTTTTTTTGCCAGGTAATGATAATAAGGTAAGCTTCCATGATCTCCAGAAGCATGTTAGCTGCTCTGTGGATGTAAATAAAATAGGCTTGAACTGTTATTACCACTGAACAAATTACAACTAAAAATCAGGGTGATGCATGTGACATTCTTGATCCCAGTCATACTTTCTTGGACTAATAGTTTCCCTTGATGTGTTTTTCAGATGGACTCACACTACATTGTGTCGCACTTGACCCCGACATATGGACGAAATCGGTACACAGAAGCATGAAAGAGTAACAAATCCTGAATAACTTGAGTTGTGTTGAAGCTGACATTGATAGCAAAAGTCTGATCAGTGAGAGAGCAGCAGAAGGAACTGTAAACAAAAAGACAAATGATCAAAATACCAATAATTTATTTGCAAGTTAGATGTTTTACTTTTTACAATAATTTTTTTGCTTCACTGAGTGAAGCTTTTCTCTCAAATTCTTATTTTTGTTTGATATTCAAAAAGTTTTGTTTGACAAGTTTGGCACAAATCTGATTCCATATATTAGCTCCCAATAAAAAACTACAAGTAGATGCGTCTTCAGTAATGGAACCAAACAAAATACAACAATAAATATTAATAGTAAACCATATTCTGCCAAAGTAAGATAGTTGATTAACAACAGATTCTAATTTAATTAAGTTTGCCCTTGAGAAGCCCATTACATTTGTGTGCGCAGGGACATGTATGCTTCTAGGGTAAGAGCACTGTTTATCAGAAACCTATCGAAAACAGACTCAACCAACTGTTTTTACTGACAGCAAGATCATCTAATGAGCACTTCGCTCTGTGTGCTTGACATGTTACGTTTTCAACTTTCTCAGAACATGGATAATAATATGATCATATTTTTCCTGAATATTTCTTACATTCACTTCATCTAGCTTACTGGTGCCGCAACAATCGTGTATACTGCATCTTATTAGGACATGATATCGGATCATAGGTCAGCAAAGGACACATTTCTGATACCAGTATCAAATCGGTGCATCCCTTGTGTTGCTCATAGCAGTACTGTCTTCATGTGGAAGTAGCAAGAATGTGTGCTTACGGATAGGTTGGGTGGGCTTGTGCGGGCGAGTTAATGTGGGCTGGTGTACTGTAGCTACAATGCCAGGGCTGAATTTGTGCCCCAGTACGCCCCTGGTGCTGTCTTTAGATTACTTCCACAATATTCATACAAGATGCTCTGGATTGATTGTGTGCTCTTAAGACCATACCTTAGTTGTTCTGTAGCATCGATTAATGTGCATAGTGGTGTAGGGTAGCATAAATAACCCATGTTTATATCACCTTAATTTACAAATTCTATAGGATTGTATTTTATGATATGATTAACAGGTAATGTAATGGAATTTGGCATACTTAAACATCCTAAGGCCCGAGCTCTTGTTGTAGACAACCCAAAAGGTTACGTCCACGCATGTGGACGCCAGGTCTTAAGAATGGTTAATGGATTTTACCCTTTAATTATCCCTTATACCATTGCACATAACTCATTAAAAACCATGACATTACACTTTAATTTTGATTAATCCACATTAAATCCACACATTAAATAACCATACCTTAATTATTTGACAAATAATGGGTAAATTATTTTACATTTTAAGTTGAATTCATAATAGGGAACATAGCTTTTTTAATTAATGTTTGGAAACTGACACCATAATGGAGAATAAAAAAACAAACATTTACGACTAGATTTGTGTTCAAGGGTGTCTAAGACTTTTGCAATGTACTGTAGATATAAGTCTTCGGACATCAGGAATGAGAGCCTAACCATGAAAGCCTACTCACGGCTATTGGGGATCCCCTGCACACCTGCAAACTGGTAGTAAAGAACGAAGGCTCCCAGCATTAGTAGAGGTAAAATCAGCCAATGTATCCCAAACCGTAACAGCTTCTTCAGCGGAAAGAAAAAACTTAACATTTTGATCTAGCTTCTTTTCAACTAAAAGCCAGTCATCCAGTCCTAGCATCCGTCGACCATGTGTGGATTAACCAGGCGCAGACAGGTGGACAAGTGACACTAAACGTTGAGGCGTCAAGCAATCTCTTTTTAAGACGCAAAGAATGCACCCGTCTCACTATGACCAGTTGTCGCACAAAGTGTCTCAGCTCCAAAACAATAGGACTAATAAAAATAAAACATAAATAAGAATCTATTTTAAATTTCGATTTGTTTTCATAATTTCCCTTCAATTTCGCAAGTGGCTAAATCTCTGGGAGATCATTATGCGATGTATTCCATTGCAAAAAAGGATTCCATTGCAAAAAAGGATTATTGCCACAATTCTTCAAGATGTATAGCCGGTAGTTCTGGTTTGGCATCTTTTTATAGAAATCCTGTACCTCTTAAATAATTATCCAATCATCAGTGAGTTTATTTCAGCTGTAGTCCCGCAAGACTTGCACGGTGCATGTTTGCGGTGGAGATAGATGTATATTAAATATTCTGATTTCTATGGTCAATACCTCATCAACGGAACCTGACAGAAAAATGTAAAGGATATTTTCAAACAAAAATGTCATGATAGTGAACAAGCAACACTCATTGTTTTAACATCGTTTCAATATTTACGTTTTGAAAATGAAAAAGTGATTGAAACACTAGTTTCTTCGGTTGCGAAGGTTAAGGGACCGTCTTAAAAGTGCAGTTTTAACTTTTGCCTGTTAATGAAAAAAGTAAAAAGCTCTGACAAGAAAATACCTTTCAACCAACTGCCACATTTTCAGGGAAGTCCTACAGTTTTCAATTTTGAAAAATTAATAATAATAATCTTTTAAAGCATTTTTACACACAAACATTGTCAATAGCTTAGACCTAAAGTAGAATTCATCAATGCAATCAACTGCGATAGCTTCACAGACTTCTGCCACTACCATCAACATAAATTTTGTTCTAACAATGTTCATTTTAGTAATTGTTAATCATTTTTAAACCTTGTTTCACAAAATAAATCAATAGCTCTGACCCAAAACAACTTTTTGTAATGTAACCAAATGTCCTAAAGATAATTTGTTGAATTTTCAATAGTTTTTAAAGTATTTTTTCACCAAAAACGATCAATAGCTCGAACTCTAAACAATTTTTTGTAATACATCTAACTGGCATAGTGTCACGGTTTGATGTGTAGTTGATAAAAGGCAGGAGGCAGATGTGTATGTCCCAAAATAGAATAATGTTTATTACAAACTGAGGTTTGCTTGTATGAAGCAAGAGGAAAAACAAAACTAACACTAGTACCTAGGATTACTGAAGATTGATGACTAGGAAAAATCAAACTATCTACATGCCAAACTGTCTTACTTGACTAGTGAACATTGGAAACTAATAACCAAGGTTTAGTCAAAGCGTATAATTCATGGAAAACATATTTTGGAAATAAAGTAGGTAACAGGTAAAAATGGCAAACATATGAGCAGGAACATGAAACAAGAAGCATCCAGTGACAAGGAACAATGATCGACAATGTAGGGAAGAACATAGGGAAATAAATAGGGGACTAATTATTAACATAAACCAGGTGTGAACACAGAACTACACTCAAGTAAAACAGGAAGGACCATAAGAATACATGAATTAACACATTTGGGAGGAACCAAAATAAAACACACAAAGCACAAGGAAAACCTGACCTAGCATACACTAGACTGGGGAACTAAATACTATACAGACACCATACATATACAAATGACAACTCTAGGGAAACTATAAAAGAACAACTAAACAAACAACACAGACACACCAGGGACATCATGATACATAGCTTTAAGGACTTCTTTTCTACCATCAAAATCATTTAGTTTTTTAATTTTTTTTTTTTTTAATTGTATATCATTTTTTAACTTTTTTTTACAAAAAGCACTAAATAGCTCTGAACCAAAATGAAGTTTCCCAATGCAATCAACTGCCATATTTGTATATATAAACGACCACCAAAGAATCCTTACCAACCACACACTCATGCTTATACATCTCAGACACCCAGACGTACCTCTGACACAGAGCCTGCTCCCTGCTCCTTCTCGACCTGAATACACACCCCAAGGCCCCCCACTCTCCGCACCGCTTTAGCATACGTGATCTTATTCACCACTTTAAACTGCTGAGCCTCTGCTGCCTGTTTCTGAACCATACACCCCCCAAATGCAACACTGTGCTCCCCACCACAATTACAACAATTCACCTTGTCCCCTTCCTCACACTTGCCATATTCATGCGGGCCCCCACACCTAGTACACCTACCCTTCTACGGAACCCCCGTGATCACCCCTCTCACCTTTGCTGCACTCCCAGGCACCTGACATTTCATCTTTCCCCCATTCAACACCTCCAATTTCAGTAATTTATCCCTTTTTGTCTCACTATCCACCACAATAAGCATCCTACCCCCACTCAAACACCTTGCATTTTCACCCTTCCAACCTGTTTTCATCGCTGCAGTGAGTGTGATCGGGCGTAACACATTACACCACTAACACCTTACATCCGTACTCCACATCTGCCTATGCTGTCCCTTTACCCTCTCCCTAACTATTCTCACCACTCACTCTCTCCTGTGCACAATTCTTTTTCCTCCTCACAAATGGGCAATAGATGTAGAGCTGAACAGGAGAAGGAAGGTGGTCAGCATGGGTAATGGTACTGGGGACAGGGTAAGGGACAAGGGTAGTGGGGAGGAAGAGCCAGGGGCAGGGGACATGGATGTAGGGACCAAGGTAGAGCGGATGGGTCTGTTGAAAGTGACTACTGCAATCCACAATGAGGTGGGGGATGTTTTTTGTGCTATGGGGTGGGGAGTTGGTTATAGTTTGTAGGGATATAGAGCAGAGGGGTAGGGCCGTGAAACAGGTAGCAGGTCATACGGTAGGGTCAAGCCAGAGAATGTCTAATAAGGGGAGAATGTCCACTCTCTGAAAACCTCCAGCTTCTGAACTGGTTGCAGTTCCACTCCGGTTCCATATGAAGGTGCTCACGGGCGAATGCAGAATGAATGGAGGTCTATGGAGCTGTACCCCTCAAAATCCACTTTTCTCAGAATATCATTTTTTGTATAGTAATTTGAATGTTGCATTCGAAAGGGGAGACAAAGATAGAGGAGGACTATTCGGCAGGCTAAGAGGCTTGTTGGAGGAGGTTTTGTGCTTCCATTGGAAAGGAGACACTGGTGGGGCAGGTATGGGGTATGATTAAAAGGATGAGTGGGGTCAGAAGGGAGTGGGGCTATCTGGTATTGGATGATAGGGATGAGGTGGCAGTTTCGGATGAGGACAAAGCAGAGTTGTTGGCTAAAGCCTTTGTCCGTGTTCATAGCTCGGATAACATCTCGGTGGGTGAGCAGCAAAGTCGGGATGGTTGGACGTAGAAGGGGATACGAATGAGATGATCACTATGGCTGAGGTGAGGAGGGCATTGTTTAAGGTAGGAATGACCTTGTGTGTTACAGAATGTTGGCACCCCGCATCTCAATGATGTGGGGTTGTGCAAGTTGTTGGGCCTGTATAACAGAGTGTGGGAGGAGGGGAAGCTACCGGTGTCGCTGAAGAAGCCGGTGGTTGTACCCATTAGGAAGTCTGGGAAAGATCCAGCTAAGCAGTCCAACTATAAGCCGATTGCACTGACCTCACACCTCTGTAAGGTGATGGAGATGTTGGTGGAGAGGTTGGTGTTTTTCATTGAGAGCAGAGGGCTGGTAGATCCGTCTAAGAGTGGCTTTAGGAGGGGTACTATGGACCCTGTGCTGTGCTTGAGGGCAGAGGTCAGGAAGGCCCTGGTGAACAAGAAGGATGTTGTGGCTGTCTTTTTTAACCTGAAGAAGGCCTATGACATGTTGTGGAGAGAGGGGTTGATGATAAAGCTTGGTCTCATGGGAGTTGGAGGAAGGACCAACAACTGGATTAACGACTTCCTAGATGGTAGGTCTGTTCAAGTGAGGTTGGGGAAGGTGTTGTCCAGAAGCTATGCGGTGGAGAATGGTGCCCCGCAGGGCAGCGTGTTCAGTCCGGTGCTGTTTTCCATCATGATTAATTATGTTTATTGTGGGGTAGTAAGAAGGTCTTAAATGTGACATGTCTAGTTCATTAAGTAACAAATACAATGAGAGTATGATAGAGAGAGCAAAAACACAATCTGTTTCCAAATGAGGCCGGTTTCTTTTGCAAGATAGACATTTAAAGCATGACAACCAAACATTTTATCTCCAAAATTACATAATCTCCTATCAATCAAATATATTTATAAAACCATTTTTACAACAGCAGTTGTCATACACTTGGCCTGAGACCCCAAAGAGCAAGCAACACAAGTGATGCACAGTGGCTAGGAAAAACCCCCTAGTAGGTGGGACCTAGGAAGAAACCTAGAGAGAGGCCAGACTCTGTCCCTGTTCCTATGACCTTGTGTATTGGCATGGTCTGCACGCTTTTCAACATTTGAGTTTGTAAGGCTTTTGTAATGATAACCAGTATACTTTCACTTATGCAATGTTAAACAGTCCAGAACCTTCCTCTACAAAAGTCCATGTCAAACTAAAAGGATCCGCCTCCATGTTGGTCTTACTGGGAAGAGCCAAGCTCACTTTAAATATTCATTAGCTCTTTATACCCCTCGTCATCTGAGACTGGCTGTGCAAGAATCTGTGTAAGCATATAAGGCTACTCATTGCCGGTGTGATTGGAAGGATTCGATCTACCTTAACATAGTCCAGCGCCCTATCCTGGTGGGTATTGACTGTACAAAGTGCGTTGTATTGTCCCTGTCGGTTAATGTTTCCTGTTACGTGTCCATCTAGGTGTGTATCTCTTTGGCCCCGTGTGGCAGTTTTGATTTGGTTATTGAAGTGTTTTGTAAATAAACGCTAGTACTTTCGTTCAACTCCTTCGCTCCCGTCTACACTAAAGGGATTCGTGAGAGATTAACCGACCCTGAACATGAGACAGCGAAGGACCCACCACGGACCCGAGGAGAGATTACCTCTCTCTTTCTGGGGTATGTTTTGTTGGTGGGGCGCAAGCTGCGTGCTCTCTTTTTCCCCATGAAAATTCCCAGTTATTGCCTCTAAGCTTTCTGTTTCTGCCTCCAAGGCCTCTGTTACTGCCCTTAGGACACCAGGTAGGTACCCGGGCCCCGCTAGCACACAGGCTAGCTCTGTTAGACCCCCAGTTACCCCACAGGCTAGCTGTGTTCCTAGCTCTGGCATTAGTTGTGTTAGCCCCGTGAGTTCCCCTAGGCCTCCAGCCATGATTTCCATTGCTCCCTTTATGGCCCACGTCAGGGACCCCATTCCCAGAGTAGGGAGGGTTAGGAGCTTACAGAGGAGACAGGAGGTACAGGTGGTTTGCCTGCTTCAGTAGAGGGACAGGGAAGCCCTCTCTATATCCCGGTTGGAGGGTGGGGCCTTTCCTTCGCCCTGGCCCTGTGGGAGGCGGACCACCCTCTGTTGGAGGACCACCAGGGGTTCACCTGCCTGCTGGAGAGCATGTTTGGGCCTCTCCACAAGATGGCCACCTCCCAGTCTCCAGCAGACTGCACACAGCCTTCAGCAGTCTGCCCACCATCAGAGCCTCCGACAGCAGTCTGCCCACCGCAAAGGCCTCCGGCCGCAGTCTGCCTACCGCCAGAGCCTCCGGCAGCAATCTGCCCACCCCCGTCGCTCACGGACCCCCATCGCTGTCCTCCGGACCCCCATCGCTGACGTACGGACCCCCGCCTGGACCCCCGTCGCCAACGTCTGGACCCCCGTCGCTGACGCCGCTGTCCTCCGGACCCCTGTCGCTGACACCGCTGTCCTCCGGACCCCTGTCGCTGACGCCACCGCCGGACCTCCCAGACACCCTGCCGCCAGGGCTCCCAGACACCCTGCCACCAGGGCCCAATGAGCTGCCTTTCCCCTGGCCGCCTGAACTGCCTTTCCCCTGGCCTCCTGAACTGCCTTTCCCCTGGCCTCCTGAACTGCCTTTCCCCTGGCC
>JACXGM010013744.1:5669-22837 GCA_016801145.1 Umbra pygmaea | reverse complement strand
AGAAGCGCCTGACCTGGGCTACAGAGAAGCAGCACAACAAAACAACAACAAATTTTGCATGTCATTCGGAAATCAAGGTGCCAGAGTCTGGAGGAAGACTGGGGAGAAGGAAATGCCAAAATGCCTGAAGTCCAGTGTCAAGTACCCACAGTCAGTGATGGTCTGGGGTGCCATGTCAGCTGCTAGTGTTGGTCCACTGGGCAGGATCAATGCAGCTAGCTATCAGGAGATTTTGGAGTATTTCATGCTTCCATCTGCTGAAAAGCTTCATGGAGATTTAATTTTTAAGCACGACCTGGCACCTGCTCACAGTGCCAAAACCACTGGTAAATGGTTTACTGACCATGGTATTACAGTGCTCAATTGGCCTGCCAGCTCTCCTGACCTGAACCCCATAGAGAATCTGTGGGATCTTGTGAAGAGGAAGTTGAGAGACGCAAGACCCAACACTCTGGATGAGCTTAAGGCCGCTATCGAAGCATCCTGGGCCTCCATCACACCTCAGCAGTGCCACAGGCTGATTGCCTCCATGCCACGCTGCATTGAATCAGTCATTTCTGCAAAAGGATTCCCGACCAAGTATTGAGTGCATAACTGAACATCATTATTTGAAGGTTGACTTTTTCTTTTTTTTGTATTACAAACACTTCTTTTATTGGTCAGATGAAATATGCTTTTCATGATATGCTAATTCTTTGAGATAAAAAAAAAAAGAATTTTGGGAATTTTGGGTTTTCATGAGCTGTTGCCAAAATCATCAGTATTAAAACAATAAATGACCTGAAATATTTCAGTTGGTGTGCAATGAATCTAAAATATATGAAAGTTACATTTTTATCATTACATTATGGAAAATAATGAACTTTATCACAATATGCTAATTTCTTGAAAAGGACCTGTATATATGTTATTTAAACAAGCGCTTTGGCAGTCCTGTAGTCGAAGCGATAGCAGACCTTAATGCGTGCTCTCTACATTGGGATCTTTCAGCGGGAGATCAGGGACAGGTCTGGTATATTGCAGCCAACAATAGTTGAAGTATGCCAGCAGTTTTGGTGGCTATGAAGTCCCTTTCTGGTATATTCAAACTATGATTAAAAGACAATTTTATGAGATTGCTGGGTTTCCAATTTGGGCGAATCGGGCAATTGATTGTACTGCGTCTGTAGCCACCATCCATGAATGATTACGTATTTATCAATCGCAAAAACTTTAATTCAATCAACGTTCAGATCATATGTGATGCCAGGATGTTTTTTCTGAATATGGTAGCCGGTGGCCGGGTGGGACACGCGACTCTATTTTTTAGGTCGCTTTCACACCTGCCTAGTTTGGTCCGTTTAAAACTAACCCTGGAGCGTTTGGTCGGATAATCCGGTTTGTTTGGGCTGGTGTGAAAGTTCATCTGAACTCTGGTGCGGACCAAACAAACAAACTCTGGTCCGCTTCAAAACGGGGGTCTCGGGCCACTTCCAAGTGAACTAGAGTTCGGTTCAATTTAGGCGTGAATGCGATCTGACCTAAATACAGGAAGCAAACCAAAAAACTGTATATTTTATAACATTTATTCTGGAGTAGCATACTGTGATTGGAAATTTGTGGTGTTTTGGTGTATGGTAACAGTTCTCAGCCTAGAATCAGGATAACATTTTTAAATCACTAGCCTATTTTGTATCAAATGAATTTAATTCTACAGTGGTCTGGTAACAAGCAGGATAATGTAGAGTGAGCGGTTCATCTTTTTGCCTCCGGGTTTTATTCGAAATGACCTGTTTTTTTCTGTTCCCCGTAGGATAGTTCCCCGTAGGATAGTGTTTCCTCCTGTTAAAATGATTAGCACTCTCCGTAGTTAGGAATTGGTTTAGGGAGGAGAAATACTTGTCTCATTCGAATGATGAAATGCTCCACAACTCTATGCCTTGTATTACAATATTTGATTGATGGAAACACCAAAGCAAAACCAAAAACCCCGAGATTACATTTGGTGTTGTTCCATTTTTTCTGAGACCAGGAAGTAACGGCGAGTTTGCCTTGGAACTTTTCAAAGTAATTCCATTGCTAGGTAGCCTGGCCATGTGACATGTATTGACAGTGTTTGGTGCGTTTGACAAAGTGCAGTGTGAAAGCCAACCGAACCAAATGAAAAATGAAACAATGTTGCAACTTCACCCCCGAATCGCACCGAGTCCACCGAACTATAGGTGTGAAAACGACCTTAAACTGCAGCATTGGAACAAGGCTACAGGGCGCACTGCAAATCCCCAAACAAACAGGAGCGCAAGTTCAACAGTGCACACACGCACACGAACCACAGTGGAGTGATCGGTTTGCTTAAGGGCAGGTGGCTCTGTCTTGGGTAAGTGGGGTGGGGGGATTACTATACACACCAGAGCAGGCCTGCAACATAATTATGGCATGTGGGGTTCACCACGATATTGCGCTGGAAAATGAAGTTCAGTGGCCACAACAGCCACCATTGGGCTCTACGAAGGAGAAAGGATCTTATTCTGAGCTTCTAATATAGTAAGTGCTATCTTGTTTAAGAAAGCTAGGGTGAAGTCAGCTAAAATGGGCCACTTTTTGGTAAAGGGCTTATACCATCAAATAAGCTTTGCATGAGATCTAATGTAATTTTTCTGCTCTGCCTGCCTAGAAAACTCAGACCAATCAAAACTCTTGTTACAAGTCCACAAGTGTTGAAGCAACAATGCAAGATCAGTGATTTGCTGTAAAGATATTAAAATATATGGCGCTACAACATTATTTGGCCCATTTTATCTGATGGCCCAATTTAGCTGAATTCACCCTACTTAAAAAATACAATGTGGAAGGTTTAGTGACAATAATTAATTCATTTGAAATGCACTTCAGGTTCTCGTTAATAGTTTTCAATGACTGTAGCAGTAACCTCAGTCAACACCACATTTTCCTTTAACAATCAATGTCTGATTTTAAACTTCCAATTAATACCAAGCGGTTGGCTTGCACCTTCTTCTTCTTCTTCTTTATTAGGTTTTATTTGGCGGTTGGCAACCTACACTACCGGTGCATTACCGCCACCAACTGGACTGGAGTGTGGATCAGCTTCTAAAATGGCCTACATCCTAGCCAACAACCCAGTGTTTCTTAAAAACCTGAACACACAGGTAAACACCACATGAGCCGAATTCACACTCAACAATAGATTTATATCCAACCCTACCATTCCATGCCTACTCAATACCATTAACATAAGCTCCTCCCATTCCATGTCTACTCAATATCATTAACATAAGCTCCTCCCATTCCATGCCTACTCAATACCATTAACATAAGCTCCTGCTCCCTCCCGTACTCCCGGCACTGAAATAAAACATGTTGCACTGTTTCTGCTTCCCGTATGCAATAATCACAATTACCTGTACTATGTTTACCCAGTATTTTCAGCGTACTACGAAGCAGCGCATGTCCCAGTCTCATCCTGGATATTATAATTTCTTCCCGTCTTTGCCGGTTTGAAAGCCTCCCCTTCCCCACAGTCTCTTGTATACCAAACAGGTGTCGTCCCTTAACACCCCTGTTCCACAACTCCTGCCACCTCTCCAAAGATCACACCTTAATCAACTCCTTAGCCTCCTCTTTCCCCAAAGGAACATCCAAGTCAACCTGCACCTGAATCAAAGCCAATTTGGCCAATTTATCCACCTTCTCATTTCCTTCCACACCTACATGAGCCGGCACCCAGAGAAACCTTACCATCAACCCCATCTGTTGCAACCTATAGTGACTCTGTAAAACCTCATATAAAACATCTTGCCTACAACGAGACACAAATGACTGGAAACTAACCAGTGCAGCCGATGAGTCAGAGCAAATAACCACCCTGTCTGGCCTCACCTCCTCCACCCACTCCAGAGCCGACATAATAGCCAACAACTCCACTGTATAGACTGACAAATTATCAGTAGTCCTTTTTGTTACCGCTACCTTAAATTCTGGTATCCAAAAGGCTGCCCCAGTCCTGCCTGTTCCCGGACACTTAGACCCATCTGTGAACACCTTCAGAGAAGCACCATAGTGTGTGTTGAGATGATGACCCACCAAACCTTTTAATCCTCCTCTGTCAGACACAACCCGTACTCGCTCAACCAACCCCAGATCTATAACCGGTGAATGTAACAACCAGGGCGGTATAACTGGAGTAACTGTCGGGCAATAGCGTCTCCCGAGCAAACCCATCTCCATTGCCAATACTCCTGAACTCCACCCAAAATTCAGATGTAAATATTTAATGTTCCCAGCACGTCTCAAGGACTTTCCTTGTTGGATGTGAGACTGCATGTCCCTGAAGGTTCACCCAATATGTCACAGCCAGTTGCTGTCTCCTGATCTCCAACAGCATTTCCCCGACTTCCACCTGTAACGCCGCAACAGGAGATGTTCTTACCGCACCAAAACAGATTCTAAGGGCATGCGCCTGGAGTAAATGGTAAATGGACTGCATTTATATAGCGCATTTTTCTGACCAACAATGGCCACCAAAGCGCTTTACATTGCCTCACACTCACCCATTCATTCACACATTTATACACCGACGGCAGTGTCAGCCATGCAAGGCGCCAACCAGCTCGTCGGGAGCAACTGGGGTTAGGTGTCTTGCTCATGGACACCTCCACACTTGGTCAGTAGGACCCGGGGATCGAACCACCAACCTTCCGGTTGCTGGACAACCTACTTGACCCACTGAGCCACTGCCGCCCCTATTAACCTTCTTCAGATGAGACTGAGCTGCCGAGCCAAACGCCACACTACCATAATCTAATGTAGACCTCAACATACCTATATACACTGTCTTCAAAGCTACCCTATCAGCACCCCATGCCATTCCCGCCAGGCACCATAAAACATTCAGTATCTTCTTTCCTTTAATAATCACTTGATCAATATGGGCCTTCCATGTCAGACGAATGTCAAACCACATTCCCAAAAACTGAACCACACCTACCCTCTCCAGCTTCTTCCCATACAACTTGAGACCAACCTCTGCCCCGATCGACCGTCTAGTAAAAAACACTGTTTGTGTCTTCCCAATTGAAAACCTAAAACACCACTTCAGAGACCACTTTTCCACTTCCCCTATTGTCTGCTGCACCCTTCTATTGGTATATACCACATTCCTCCCTCTTTTCCACAGTGCCCCATCATCTGCATATAACGACCTCCCAATATCAGGCCTCACTGTCGGAAAAATATCATCAATCATTATAGAAATCAACAGTGGACTGATGATACTTCCTTGGGGAATACCATTCTACATCTCATACCTCTCAGACAACACACTTCCACCCCTAACCTGAATCGACCTACCAAAGAGAAAGTCCTTCACACAGTTAAAAACCCTCCCTTTAATCCCCAAGCTATAGAGTTTAGTATGCAGGCCCTCCTTCCACATCATATCATATGCCTTCTCCACATCAAAAAACACAGCAATGACCACCTCCTTAAACTGAGCCTTCCTTATATCTGCTTCCAGACACAGAACCGGATCCATAGTACCCCTACCCTTCCTAAACCCACTCTGGTCCTGAGACATTAAACCTCTACTCTCCAAGACGTATGACAATCTGTCTGTTATCATCCTCTCTATGAGTTTACACACATGGGAGGACAACGCTATAGGTCTATAGCTTGACGGAGCAGTCAGGTCCTTCCCTGGCTTCCGTATTGGCACCACAACCGCACTCTTCCAACTCTCAGGTAACAGACCTTCAATCCATACCTTGTTAAAAAATCCTAAAACTATTTCCAAGACACTGTCACTAAGATGAGCGATCATAACATAACACATTTTATCCAACCCTGGAGAAGTCAGACCAGATTTACCTACAGCTCTCTTCAGTTCCGCCAGTGTAAAGAGTGCACTCAATATGTCATCCACCTCCATACGCCGATCCAGTATTGTCTAACACCACTCATTCGTCGTATCATCGCCCACACAGCTCCTACTGGGGTGGCCCTACCAATAGTACCACAAAATGCTGTCCAATGTTCCCTCTTCGCTACTCGAATAGTCCTCCTAAACACCGCTTGTGCCCGTTTATGAAGAATCAAGTGTTGGTAATTATGAGATTTCTTCAACACCCTAAAAAACCTGTTCCGAGTCTTAACTCGGCAGTGGCTCAGTAGGTTGTCCAGCAATCGGAAGGTTGGTGGTTCGATCCCCGGGTCCTCCTGACCAAGTGTCGAGGTGTCCATGAGCAAGACACCTAACCCCAGCTGCTCCCGACGAGCTGGCTGGCGCCTTGCATGGCTGACACCGCCGTCGGTGTATGAATGTGTGAATGAATGGGTGAGTGTGAGGCATTGTAAAGCGCTTTGGTGGCCATTGTTGGTCAGAAAAAAGCGCTATATAAATGCAGTCCATTTACCATTTAACAGCATCCCCACATTTGTCAGTCCACCAACGGACGGCTGGTCTTTGTCGTCTCCCCAATGCAATAGGAATCACTTGTCTTGCAGCTCCAATAATTGCATCCCTCACACCCTCATTGACTGTGTCAACGTCCTCACTCATATTTATACCACTCAGCCGCTGCTCACTAACTGTCCGAAACAGCATCCAATCCACTTTCCCAAACAACCATTTCCTCCTGCCAAATCCTGCAACCTCACCTACCCTCATCCCCACCTTACACACAATTGGGTAGTGATCACTTCCTACTGTGGACTCCCCCCACACATCCCAACTACACCTTCTTGCCAAAGAGTTAGATACCAGAGTCAGATCTATAGCACCTTCATTCCCCGTTACGGAATTATACCTAGTACCCCTACCATCATTCAAACACACCAAGTCCTTCTCATCCAGTAGGGCCTCAACCACCTTCCCATTCGCATCCAACCTCAACCCCCCCCCCATAAAGGACTGTGCGCATTAAAATCCCCACACCACACCGAGCTCCCTCTCTCCTGGCCTTCTACAACCTCTAAATCCTGTAAGTCTAGTCTCTTACATGGGTTATAGAAGTTCACAACCACCAGTCTCTTACATGGATTATAGAAGTTCACAATCACCAGTCTCTTACATGGATTATAGAAGTTCACAATCACCAGTCTCTTCCCACCTAACCAGACTTTCACCACCACGTATTCCTGCACAACACCCTTTCTTACACACCGAAACAGAATCCCATTTTACAAACGTTGCACATCCTCCCCCACCCACTGTAGCCCTGTCCCTATGGATTGACTCATACCCAGAAATCACAAAATCTAATCTAGGAATCAGCCATGTCTCCTGGATACACACTACATCTGGTGAAATTGGTAGGTCAACTATACATTTCTTTAGTTCTTGCCCATTTGCCATCAGACTTCTCGCATTCCATTGAAGGATTACAACCATACTGCACAATAACCCAAACATGACTCCTGACTGGACTGGTCCTCACAAAGATTGAAGTCCTGAAGAACACTTTCCCAGGTCAGGTCCGTAACCCCAAGATACCTACCCGCCATCTTCACTACTATCTTTATCTTCTCAGTCTTAGAATTCACTCCCCAAGTACAATTTATAGCTGCAATTACAAAAGTAACAACTTTCCTCAGATCCCTCATTCGCACGTCCTCCTCCAGTTGCCGATCTCACTCCTGCACTCCACTCCCTACTACTCTCCCTTCACTAACCTCACTTCTATCCACCACAGAGACCTTCCGACGGTCCACCTGTCCCTCCGCATTAACTACCTTAGTTGCGTCTGAATAAGACAGGTCTCGCTCAGCCCTCACCCGCTGCACGGCCAGCTGTTTCTTCACTGCTGAACATCCCCCATAAGCCACACTATGAGAGCCTCCACAGTTACAGCACTTTAAAGACACCCCTTCACCACACTCCCCATATGCATGGTCACCCCCACATTTAGCACACCTCCTTGTGCCCCTACAAACATTTGCCACATGTCCAAACCTCTGACACTTAAAACATCTCAAAGGTTTAGGCACATACGCCCTCACAAAATATCTCAGATACCTCAACATGACCCTTTCATGCAAGACCACATCCTTAAAGCATAGCGAAATCGACAGACTATCCATCCTCACCCCTTCACGTACCATCTGGAGTCGCTTGGCTTCTATCAGGCTACCTCCCGTCAGATGATTCTCTATATCAGCAATACTAACCGATTCAGGCCCCCCCGTAATCACCCCCTTCGTCCACTGCTGCCCTCTGCCATCTGGTCTACTACTTTCCACCAGTTTAGTACACACTTGCTTAAGTTTCAGGGCTTTATCACGTTGATTTACATCCAAACACATCATCACCAAACTACCATCTCCAAGTACTTTATCACACATAACCTCACCTAATTTATTCTTCAGTTCAGTAGTCAATTCCATAGGATTAAGCGAACGAACTCCATTCACATCCTTAAACTTGATCAAAACCTTGAACTCACCGTTTCTGTCTGCAACACTACTAACCGAACTACCATCACCACTCCCACCCGACGAGACCAGTAAATAAACTTTACGTTCCTTAGGCCCTTTACCTCTCTGATTGGAAGAATCGTCACGTGGGTCTGGCTGCTCCCGATGTTGAAAACAGACTCTAATGGCATCTCATTTTGAATACACTATCATATTTTACAAAAATAGTTCACCGAAACTTGTTTCTGAAAACATTTTAAGCGGGAAGTAGGCCATACAGTTGCTGAACGAGTGCTGCAGGTGACGTCACGTGTATTTTGTAAAGAGCTACCCTGAAGTTGGCAGTTTGATAAATGCAAGTTATTTCAATTGTTATTCTGTAATATTTCAATCTTCATGTGCTAAAAAGGCACATAAGTTCCTGTAAATGGCAATACACACTCATTTATCTTGCCAAATAAATGAAAAGCTTGTTGAAATAATACATTGTCCCTCTTGCTGTATCAAAATCTCACGTAGCTTTCCTCAGCGATGGTCCCAATAATGTGTCTAAAGTCAAGTCAAATTTTGTTTGTGCATGATTACATGATAACAGTTTTTTAATACTGTATTCTAAAATTGTGGATAATTAAGCTATATATCATATGCTGAAGTATATTTCTGGAGTGTTAAGATTAAAATAAAAAATAACAACAAGAACTGTACAGAACTGAAATCGTGACCCTAAAACCGTGATACGAACCAAACTGTGGGTTTTGTGAACCACCCCTAATAGGTAGTGGGTACATATTCATGTATTGTTAAAATTTGTCTATTGTTGGATAAAACACATTTCTAGTGAATGCTTTACAATTGCAATTGTGTTTTAACATGAAACACGGACAATGTATTAAATCAATATGCAATCTCATGCTCTTATTGTTTCTTTACATTTGCATTTGGTTACAATTCACAAGCTTTGTAGTGAGTTCACAATGATTATTGCGGGTAATTCAAATGAGTGCTACTGTTTTGAAAAGAGAAATGGGGAGTTTGTTTTGACAGCATGTGGTGTTGCCAGGGGGAACGCGCCAGCCCCACCGCCATTTTCATGAGAAAATGTATTTAAGGTGGCCATTTGCAAGTTGTTGTTCTCTTTGACTCTCCTCTGACGAGTGGCAACATGCGGGCCTCAAAACAACTCTCAATTGACCTGAAAACAAAGATTGTTCAACAAATCAAAGCTATAGCAGAGATTTAAGCCATCAGTGTCCACTGTGAGGAACATAATGAGGAAACGGAAGACCACAGGCACAGTTCTTGTTACGGCCAGAAGTGGCAGGCCAAGTAAAATATTGGAGAGGCAAAGGCGACAGATGGTGAGAACAAAATCAAAAACAGCCCACAGACCACCTCCAAAGACCTATAACATCCTCTTGCTGCAGTTGGTGTCACTGTGCATCGTTCAAAAATTCAGCGCACTTTGCACAAGGAGAAGCTGTACGGGAGAGTGATGTGGAAGAAGTCTTTTCTGCACACACGCCACAAACAGAGTCGCTTGAGGTATGCAAACGCACATTTGGACAAGCCAACTTCATTTTGTAAGAAGGTGCTGTAGTTTGATGAAACAAAGATGGAGTTATTTGGTAATAACAAGGGGCGTTATGTATGATGGCAAAAGAACACAGCATTCCAAGACAAACACTTGCTACCCACAGTAGAATTTGGTGGAGGTTCCATCATGCTGTGGGGATGTGTGGCCAGTGCTGGTACTGGGAATCTTGTTAAAGTTGAGGGTTGCATGGATTCCACTCAATATCAGCAGATACTTTAGAATATATAGAGGAATCAGTCACAAAGTTGAAGGCACGCCAGGGCTGGATATTTCAACAAGACAACAACCCAAAACACTGCTCAAAATACACTCATCACGAATCCATTTCTGCTAAAAGAGGCTCAACTAAATATTGATGTGATATTTCTGTTGGGGTGTCCAAATTTATGCATCTGTCTAATTTCATTTTGATACATATTGCACGTTTTCGGTTCATCCAATAAACCTCATTTCACTACTGAAATTTTACAGTGTCCTTCAGTTATTTGATAGATCAAAATGAAATTGCTGATTCAAACACCCAATCATTTGTAAATGATAATCATGGAAATTGGCAGGGGTGCCTAAACTTTTGCATACAACTGTAAATGGCAAGAGTTTTAGATTATTAAATAATGTCCCAGGGCAAATGGGCAGGTGGCTCTTCCTGCGTAATCAGTGTTTGGTAGACTCCTTTAATATGGAAATAAAACATTAATTATTTCCTAAACCAGGGGTATTCAAATCTTACCCTACGAGGGCCGGAGCCTGCTGATTTTCTGTTCTACCTTATCATTAATTACACCCACCTGGTGTACCAGGTCTAAATAAGTCTCAGATTAGTGTTGTAATGAATAAACGCAGTGGAACTGGCTTTGCCACACAAAATGTTGACACTTCCATCCACGTCTTCATTACCTCAAAAAGATGATCAGTTGAGCTGGTTTTAAAAGCTTAGAAACATCATTACTTATTTCAGGATAAAGTGTTAAATCTTTTTAAATTCAAGATCTAAATTCGTATATGTTTTACCTTTAATGCCAACATGACAAAGCAGACATAAATTGAACCTGGGATTCTTTGATGCCTCACCAGGAAATGTTTAAGCATATTTCAGCCTATTCTCCTGAATGAGAACTTATTCACATTCAGATAAAAATATCCATGATGTTGTTTTAACTAGCTGTGTCCAAACGTGGGTGAACACGTTTTCAACATACAGGTTATTTTGTCTGATGTAGGTAAGTCTTAATAATTTTTGGCCAATTCAATGAGCGAGACTACGGTAATTACTTAAAGCGATTTATATACATAGACAAATTATTGATATTCGTCATTGTTTCCCTTTTAAATAGTAGCCTAATCATTTTCATAAGCATTTGAATTAGTGAGTGAAACAGGGAAAAACAAACGTTGTGTTTTTGGACAATTTAGAATGGACTAGATATTTTTATGACTATGAAGTGTGTTAAATGGGAACGATATGTAAAAGGCGCATGCTGGCTCTGTTCAGTAAAACCCACACTGCATAGACAATTTCATATTTCTTTGCACCTTTTACTCCGTCCGTGGAAGTTTGCTGTTACATTTTTCACTGAAATAGCCTAATGTTACGCACAAATTCCCAAGAAAAAGTGTTGTCTCTTTTTACGGAATGTAGAAGGGCAGAAGTACTGATGTTACAAGCACTTCGCAATAGAGAGGCGCATGCTGGGAGACACACACACACACCGCATACAGAGGACACTGCGCTTACAAATTCACATCACTTTCAGAATAGGCAATATGCGCTGGTAATTATAACTTCATGTGAATATATTGGAATTTTAGGATTATGATTATTATATTTTTATTTTTTTGAATTGCACGTTAATATCTGGATTCCCCGATTCGTCTGTGTTCTCCACAACGTGTTAATCATACTAGGACCCGCTTGACCTACACAACAGCTCAGTTCAGTACACTGCCCCATGTGGCTGTTGAGGTGTACTGTCAACTGTAACATTTTAATCATGAAAAAAAAACATGACAAAATATGTATGAAAACATATTTGCCGACCCAATTTTAATCTCCCGCGACCCACCGGTGGGTCGGGACCCATACTTTGAAAAACACTGCGCTCACAGACCTGTAACTTCGTCTTTAAGAGACTCCTCTGTCCTCCTCTCGTTACCTGTATTGATGGCACCTGTTTGAACTTGTTATCAGTATAAAAGACACCTGTCCACAACCTCAAACAGTCACACTCCAAACTCCACTACGGCCAAGACCAACGTGCTGCTGTCAAAGGACACCAGAAACAAAACTGTAGACCTGCACCAGGCTGGGAAGACTGAATCTGCACTAGGTAAGCAGCTTGGTGTGAAGAAATCAACTGTGGGAGCAATTATAAGACATATAAGACCACTGATAATCTCCCTCAATCCGGGGCTCCATGCAAGATCTCACCACGTAGGGTCAAAATGATCACAAGTGGTGAATGGTGAGCAAAAATCCCAGAACCACACGTGGGGACCTAGTGAATAGTCTGCAGAGAGCTGGGACCAAAGTAACAAAGGCTTCCATCAGTAACACACTACGCCGCCAGAGACTTAAGTCCTGCAGTGCCAGACATGTCCAGGCCCGTCTGAGGTTTGCTAGAGAGCATTTGTATGATCCAGAAGAGGATTGGGAGAATGTCATATGGTCAGATGAAAATATAACTTTTTGGTAAAAACTAATCTCGTTGTGTTTGGAGGAAAAAGAATGCCGAGTTGCACCCAAAGAACACCATACCTACTGTGAAGCACGGAGTTGAAACATCATGCTTTGGGTTTGTTTTTCTGCAAAGGGACCCGGATGACTGATCGGTGTAAAGGAAAGAATTAATGGGGCCATGTATCGTGAGATTTTGAGAGAAAACCTACTTCCATCAGCAAGGGCATTGAAGATGAAACGTGCCTGGGTCTTCCAGCATGACAATGATCCCAAACACACCACCCGGGCAACAAAGGAGTGGCTTCGTAAAAAGCATTTCACGGTCCTGGAGAGGCCTAGCCAGTCACCAGATCTCAACCCCATAGAAAATCTTTGGAGGTAGTTGAAAGTCTGTGTTGCCCAGCGACAGCCCCAAAACATCACTGCTCTAGAGGAGATCTGCATTGAGGAATGGCCAAAATACCAGCAACAGTGTGTGAAAACCTTGTGAAGACTTACAGAAAACATTTGACCTCTGTCATTGCCAACAAAGGGTAAATAACTAAGTATTGAGATTAACTTTTGTTATTGACCAAATATTTATTTTCCACCATAATTTACCAATAAATTCATTAAAAATCCTACAATGTGATTTTCTGGATTTTTTTTCTCATTTTGTCTCTCATAGTTGAAGTGTACATATGATGAAAATTACTCATCTTTTTAAGTGGGAAAACTTGCACAATTGGTGGCTAACTAAATACGTTTTTGCCCCACTGTAACTAATTAGTAAATAAAAGTATGATTTCTACATTGCAAAAGCAGAAAAATGCTAATAATTTTATGAACAGCATTGGAGAAATATAAACATTTATTATTTAACATATAGTTTATATATAGTTAGTGTCAGTAGATTCATCATTTCCTGATAGTTGTGTCTAGTTTGTTTTGGTCCAGGCATTGTGCCATTGCCAGTCCAAAGTGACTGGAATAAAAATCTGGATAGATTCATTCAAATAAATGTAGACATCAATTCTTAGCAACGGAAGAATACACAGACTGATATGGTCTTAAAAACTCAGAGTGTAATCTGTTTTTACAAGAAAGTAGCATGGGGTACTTCTGTTTTGAAAAGCAAACCACAATGACATTATGATGGCAAACTTACTAGACACTAGGGGATGAATTTACCAATGGAACCTTTCATTTTGTGTCTTATTTTAATTGGATGGAATAATGGGCAGTGTTGATTTTATACCTGGCCAATGTTGTTCAAACATCAGCCTGTATCACAGACATTCCTCCCAAGGGCACCGTGCACTCTAGGTTTTGTGTTGACCCTTCAACTGACTGAGATCCATAATTACTGGGACAGAAAGCTTTTTTCTGCTTTTTTTAAAGCTATCAAATATTTTCTGGGCATATTTGCCTTCAGTCTTCAGCAAATAATGGGCAAAGTCAACGGATATATATCTGGTGATGTAGACCAGTGTTTCTCAAATGGGGGAACGTGTAACCCTAGTGGCACTTTGGAGTATGGCAGGGGGTACGTGACATTTTTGCAAAAATGCTAATTTAAAAATATGTCATGCAAAATTCCTAAAATAATTATACTATAATAATGAATGAATTAAGTGATGGATTCTAAACATTTGAAATATAGAGTTTAAATGTTTTTGTTTAAAAAAGTTGTTGTTGTTTAATGAATCTATCACTGCCGGTGCTGTACTCTTTATATAGACTTTTTTTCTACCAAAAATGTTTTTGCACTGGTCAGGGGGTACTTGGCTTAAAAAGATAAACACTGATTTAGACAGTTAAGAACCTTCTACCTTTCAGACCTGAAAAACACCCTAGCATACAACGGTATGTTTGGGGTCATTATTATTATTATAATTGTTACTACAAAGATGTCATCCATTATGCATCCACTATCGACAGTGGACATTTTTATGCTTGCCAAGCAAGTGTGTAGGAGCAAGTGTGTAGGAGCAAGGGGTTACAATATGAATTGTGTCACCACCTCATATCAAACTCATATGCCATTCTTGCCATATGTATATTTAGTAGCAGCCTAATCATTGTGTACACTTCATCAACTGTTAAAAAGGTTTAGCATATTTGCAGACTGACAATCATTATGACAGTTAGCCTGTTAGGTAATATGATTGCTTGAAAATAGTGGACACATTTTATCTAGACATTTAATAATAATATTAAGTCCAGCACGTTTAAATGTTTCCCAGACTTGCCCTCTACAAGGTCATTAGCAGGACTTCATCACCATCATCTACCGTCCACCAACTGCATCGCTCCAGTCAACCCATAACATGACCCTCTACAGAGGATGACACAATCAATGAATAACGCTCGTAAAAACTAAAATCCGGGGATCATCCTGGGGATCAGCAATTGAATTATATTGACAAAGGAGGAAAATGTTTACTTCAAAATCAAAATGCCTCAAAGGTGCTGCTTGTGCACTAGACTGGAGGAAGAGTAAGGAGGTCAGTGAAAAAAATTTAAGTAGTGGCAGGAATGTGAGTCAGACTGCCGGTCAGTAGCCTGGATTCAAATTCCAAATGAATTGGGGCTGGACACCCAAGACCCTAACCCAACGTGAATAAAGTATACCTGCAATGGAGAGGACAGCATCAAAGCAGCGATCCCTATAAGGCAGCCTGAGGCCATCGCACAGCTGAACCTCATGGCCTTGGCTCCAGGCAGCATCCACTAGAGGGCGGCACACGTCGGACCCCAACTTGAACACACTGCCATTGATGTGAAGGTACTTGCCATTGCCGCAGCCTGTGATGAGGGAATGAGGGCAGCCAATTAAATGCATGTAATTCCAGATTCTTCCCTCCCAAACTGTGCTCTTGGTTCATCATGGATTTATATCACGCAGCTTGTTCGACAGCATGCATCAATAAATACTAATTTGCTTGTCATCTCTACCACGAAAAATTACAGGTCATAGCAGAATCTATGACACCGGCTTTTCTGTATGTTTCAAAACCTACCCACCACACATATTAATGAGGGAAAACAGTAACTAGAGAGTGATGTGAAAGATACCCCAGTCCAACCATTCTAAGATCCACCCTGGGTAAATTTATATCAATTTGGGCCACCCAAAGATGACAGGAACTATGGCCACAACAATGCAGTAGTGATTAGAGGGAGGGACTTGAAACACTGCATCACACAAAGCACACACTCTTTTTCCTCAACAGAAATCTATACAACCATTGTAAATGTAAAGTCCTACAGATAAACAAGTATGGCGCTGAGAATTTATGAACATTTGAAGTAGACTAAGTAGGGCAGAGACACAAGCATCAGCAACTGAAGAGGCCTACAGCGAACTACATACCCACGTCGGCAATGATACTGCCAGGTTCTTGGTCCAATAGGAACTGGCGCACCTTGGGCCAGGCTTTGTAGCGGCTGTCGTTGAAATAAGGAGCAATTTTCTCATAGATGCTGTGCACATGCTCCCTCTCCAGCTCTGTGGCAGCCTCCTCCATCACGCTCATCCAGACTTGGTCATCCAGACTTGGTCATCCAGACTTGGTCATCCAGACTTGGTCATCCAGACTTGGTCATCCAGACTTGGTCATCTAGACTTGGTCAACCAGCCCAACTAAGCCACACAGCTACAGGGGCATTATTGACAACAGGTTAGATTTTCAAAGCATTCAAGGCCAAGGCTGCCTTCTAAATGATATGCTAGTCCTTAAGTAGTTCATTGAAATTGACAAAAAAAGTTTTATAAGAAATAAGAACTATGGCTAATTGCACCTTATAAAGTAATATTTGAACAGACAGTCCCTTTCAAAATATTGTTTGCCAACCAAACATTTAAACAGAAATAAGCAATAATTTTAATGCTTTTGTGTGATTTTACATAAAAAATGTACTATTAGAGCCTTAACACTAACATCTTCAATGTTTCCTATGTATGATTCCAGGACAAAAATCTCACATTTTGTTACATGTATTCACATTCTAACTATAATCATGCCATATGAAATAGTACATTACATAATTATGTTTTTCTTGAACAAATTCCCAAACTTTTCAAAACCCTGCTGAAGAGCACCCAGTAGAAGTCCTCATTTCCCCCCACTTTCATCAGCTATTTCCACTGTCCAGCTATGTCAAAGTAACCGTACAGAAATTACATGCTGTTAGGATGTAATATCTCAATCGATAGAGCTCATTTTGTCACTGTGTGTTCGTGTGTGTGTGTGTTTCATAAGAGTGCATATGTGCCATTAATGAGCTACAATTCTAGTATACTGTCAAGGTCCTGTGTAATGTTTGTGCTAAAAAAAAGGTAATGTGGGTCACATTCTGCTTCTCCCTTATACAGACAGACTGTTGTCTGCTTCCCTGTCTTATTAGGTTGCACCGACCTTCTGTCTTTTAACATCCTACTGCTGCAGCTTCACTAATAGCTCCATTAACAGACAGTTTCAATGTCAAAGTCACACAGACACAAACACA
>JACXGM010013743.1:0-22738 GCA_016801145.1 Umbra pygmaea | reverse complement strand
AGGGTGAATAAGGATGAGTGAAGACAGTGTAGCTTATTGGGTAGCACCATGATAAGGGTGATAAAGGATGAGCGAAGACAGTGTAGCTTATTGGGTAGCACCATGATGTTGTTCCTGCCAAGGTTCAGGGTTCAATCCCTACAGGAACCCAGGGGGGCTGCTAAATTACAAACATTTTAAAATAAATTGTTTTTTACGCTATAGGCCAGAGACACTTTGTAAATCTAAACACTTATAACATATATTTTGCAAGAAATGAAGTATTTAAACGTATATTATATGTAGATTAATTAGCCAGATTGATAGGCCGTTTTTTATATTACCAGAACTATATCAATGCAAGTTTCCAACCATGGGAACACAACGTAAACAACAAACCCTTTCTTTTGAGAAGTTTTGAACCAAGGAAATTGCAATTAGAAAACCTATGCTCTACCCATAGAAATGGAATGGATAGATGACCTTTCTATCCATTCTATTTCTATGGCTCTACCACACTGTACAGTACCACAGAAGGATGGGGTCAACAGGCCAAACTGCTTACAAGAAATGTTTTTCCTATCCAGAGTGACGTACAGTGAGTGCATACATTTAGGAGATGAAACAACTACAACTCAGCAGTAAAAGCATTCAATATTTGAAACAGTGAATATGCAGAAACTGTGCTAGAATAAGATCATGCAAAATATTAAGATGACAGAGGTGGAATTCTACTAATTTAAGTACTCATTGAAGAGGAAGGTTTTCAGACGTTTCCTGAAGATGGGTAGAGACTCTGCCTGTTCCAGCATTGAGGAGCCAGGACAGCCCCATACACAACAAACTGTGATGCACTGTGTTCTGAAACACATCAACTTTGAGGACAAAATGAAAGCTGGAAAAATGGGCAAGAGAAAGGATTTGATCCATAATCTCTGGGGAATGTGTCCAGCACCTTGTTGAATCTATGTTATAAAGAAAGAAGGCAGATCTCAAGACAAGTGGCTCCTGTACTAGCGAGGTGTACCTAATGATGTGGCAAATGAGCGTATGTCTCCTTTGCCTTCCTAGTATTTCGCGTTATTGTTGTCAGTCTTTTCAACCTTTTCGAACCCTTTATAAATGATTTTGATAGGAACCAATAGATCTCACTTAAGCCATTCAAATTAAGATCTACCTACAACCAATCAGATCTGACAATAACCACTTTATACTATATCAGAGGTCCTCAAACCCTTCCATGGAGGGCCTAGTGTATGCTGGGTTTTGGTCTTTCCCTTCAATTAGAGCCAAATTAGAACAGCCAGGTGAGGGGAGATACTAACCAATTAGTGAGCCACTCCATTAGGCTTGTACAAGGTAAAAGTGAAAACCTGCATACACTAGGCCCTCCATGGAAGGGTTTGAGGACCCCTGTACTATATATTTAATTTACATACCATTTTATTTAAACGATTTTGTTCCAAGTTACACTGAATATGGAACAACTTGGCTGAAAGGTTCTATATAAATCCCAATAAAAATTGGTTCTTAATATATCAAAATCAGTTTTGTATACAAACCTGTAGAGAGAACATCCAGTAAAAAATGTCTCTCTATAGCTCCCTTTTCTCAACAAATCAGCATGGAACAACAGGTTTGCCGGCATGATTCACATCTGTTTCAAAAATAGATTTACTAGACTAGGGGAAGCCCCTCTGACCATGGACATTTGATTGGAATTTAAGTTTAGTACACTCTGTCAAAAAGGCTTTAAGAGTGGCTTTTAGTACATGGGGAATGCTGTGAGGTCATTCATCTGTGACTGATTGTGAGCACTACCATGTCTGGTGTTCCAGGGTGGAGTCAATTATGTGTGTATTTGGGGTTTTAGGGTTGGTTGAGGGGAAGGGGTTAAGGGGGAAAAACTTTTGTTATGGTCGCCTACTACATTTTTGGTTCTCACTCTGAACGGCTATGATGATTAAGGAAGGGTGTGAGGCTCTTTTACTATACAAGTATGGGTAAAACTAAACATTTTGTCCCCAAAAAGACTTCTATTGATTTCACAGTTACCCTCTGTGCCACCATGTGTTGTTGGTTGTTTCTCATTCTCCACCGATATAACACCATCTGGCTTCCCTGTACAGAATGATCACATTCCCTTCAGCAGCATATTGTTGTCTTGATTCCTCTTAGTCACATTAGTACATGTTGTGAGAAAACGGAGTGAGATAAGGGACTGGCGACCTCCAGTAGGAAGGAAAAGGATGCACAAAGGACTCATTGCGCGTAAGTGAAACCACCTGGGTAATGAGGTTCTGTGTGTATCCTATATACTACAATAGGTGCAGAACCATCCTACAAACATTTTGCCAGAGTGAAAGGAAAATACAAGGATGCCACAAAACAAACAGAGGAGTGTGTTTCCACAAAGACTAAAGATGATAAGGAATCGCGGATGAGTGAGGCCAGAAGATGCCAAATACACATTGCGCCCATTAGTTAAATTACCTCCTCAGTTCAGAATAGTTGCGTCCAGCCAATTGTGGCTGTCGATTATGTTTATTGTTTTATGTTAAAAGATACCTGCAAGTAAAAAGTTACACAGACTGGCGTCTGCTAAGCAAAACCCTGGGTCTCTGTGTGTGCTTCATCCACTTATAAACTATACTAGGGTAAAACCCATACACATTTCAGTGTATTTAAATCCCTCTGTTTGCTCATTCCTTTGTAGGTCATTGCATTTTGTCTATGGGTTGATTCTGGCTGCGTTTAAGTCTCTGTGCTTTAAGTCTGTATAGTCTATAATGTTTGTGCATGCTTTACGTTATGTTACCACTGTATAGTCTATAATATTTGTGCATGCTTTACGTTGTGTTACCACTGTATAGTCTATAATGTTTGTGCATGCTTTACGTTGTGTTACCACTGTATAGTCTATAAAGTTTGTGCATGCTATACGTTGTATTACCACTGCATAGTCTCTTTACTAATATCAGATTACCCTTCTGCCCCTAACCACTGGATTATTCCAGCTAATCAGCCATCTAGTAGTAGCTGCCAGCTAATTAGCTCAACTAACTAGCCACAACCGTACATCTACTGATAAGTTGGTAAACAGTACCCCATTGTATCTGAGCTAGCAACTGAGTTAGTTTACCTCTCGGCTAGCTGGGGAACTGTGCTAACAAAATGAGCCTTGGCTAGGCTAGAGTACCTCGCTTTATCCGACTCTGGACTCAGTGCTGACGTCATGGAGCTCCAGGACTGGCCAGCCGAGGTGGTCCTCAACGCGGCCCTTCAGTATGCCTTCAGACTCGGCCCTGATCTATGAACTGATCTGAGCAGCGTCTCAATAACCTGATCTGAAATATTTTCTCATTTATTCAACAACTATGCATTTGTTGCCCGTTTGCAATAAAGCAACTGACACTCTGTGGTCCAATTACCGGTCTTTATTGGGCAGTAATTCTGAAAAGCAAAAGTAATAATTAATCTTTACACCCTGATGGTAATACGGGAGCCATTTGCATTCTTTGCGTGTTATCATAAAGATTACCTGAGAGCAATTCAATAAATGTCACTTTATAATATTAATATATTATAAACATACAATTTCTGCACACAGGTTACCTTGATAAGCAGTATATGAAACATGGTACTGTTCAGTACCAGTGTTGGGTAAAGTTACTTTTATGATTACCTTTCAGTTACAGTTCTTGTTGAGTTCACAACTTTTGGGATGTCCCTAATTAAGACAAAATGATCAGGTAAATGGAGTTTATATCTTACTGGTGACCATGATTGATATTTTCTTTACTCTTTCTATTTGTTTTATAGGTCACTGTTAAGATATGAACTCCATTTACCTGATCATTTTATCTTAATTAGGGACTTCCCAAAACTTGTGAACTCAACAATTAACTGAAAAGTAATCGTAAAAGTAACTTTACCCAACACTGTTCAGTACAATGTACAACATAAACCCCTCTTTGAAATAACATGACAAAAATAATATTACCGTGCAGACCATGTGGCTAACCAGCATATTAACATGACTACCAGACTTTATCAAGAAAAACGAAATAATACAATGTACTGTCATTCTTTAGCACACTGTAAGCTCATGTTGCTTAATATGTTCAAACAATGACCGATCTTAACTGAAAAGCAAAAGTACTAATTAATCTCTACACGCTGGCGGTAATACAGGAGCCATTTGCATTCTTTGCGTGGTATTATAAACATTACCTGAGAGTAATTCACTTTCCCATCTGCAATTCTCTACTCCCAGAATGTGAACGCCGTCTACTGGCTGGAGGTGGTATTAACCTCTCCATGCACTATAACTGAAATGTTATTACCCTTAGAGCAGGGAAAGACCAAAAACCAGCATACACTAGGCCCTCCATGGAAGGGTTTGGGGACCCCTGTACTAGGCCCTCCATGGAAGGGTTTGGGGACCCCTGTACTAGGCCCTCCATGGAAGGGTTTGGGGACCCCTGTACTAGGCCCTCCATGGAAGGGTTTGGGGACCCCTAACTTAGAGATTAAAACAGAAAATCGTTGAATGACTCTGCAATATTAAAAAATAAAACAGGAGGGTGGAATGTCCATAGTTACTGCCACACATTTCATGTCAATATCATTACATTTTGCTATTTTATTGTAGATCATCCAGTCCCACTCAGCATACCTCAGGTAACTTCTTTGTCACCCCCCCATTCCTCAGAGACCCTTACTGGTCTAAATGGTTTAACCAGTTCCTCTAGAGATGCTACCTCTTTCTTTGTTACTCAATGTTTAGGTTTACCTCCCCTGCACACTCACCTTACTAACCTTATCTACCCATTGGGTCCTACATTTATTTTACTTTGCTAAAAAATCCACTCCACTTATTCACTCTGCCCAACGCGCTAAACGTTCAATTCTCAGTGCATTTTCCTGCACCCTTGTGAATTTGTGAATTGATTGCTCCCCATTGATCTTCTGAGTTTTTATTGTAAGGCAACTTAAACTGGGACATGCTTGGGAATGCCTCAACCAATTTATTATCCAAACTTGATTCCCTCAATCTCACATAAATTATCAACAAACCTACTGTAGTCAGGAGGATAATTGTGGGAAGAGAGTAATATAAGTAACATGTACTTGTGAAAATAGTATTAATTAACATATTAAATAGTATTAATTAACATATTCCCCTTTTCCTCCCTGAGGCAATGTGCTGAGGAGATATGCTAAGAATGCTTAATAGACGTATGAGAATTGTTATCGACCTTGTCTTAATAACTATATATCTGACTCCATATCGATTGTTTATCAGTGTGCGGTGTACATGCTCAGGTCCCAGAAACACTCTGCGGCAGTGGATAGCATGTACCCCGATGAGGTGTGTGATAATAGCAGGAACCTAAGAGCAGGCAGATGATAGGATACCAGTGATTTCCCGATATCTCCACTGGACGTATTCTTAGGATAAACTTGGAAGGTCGCAAACAGAGCGTGGTCTAAAGCAATAATATTTTATTTCAATTAAAGGGCATAACATTTCAACTCTTTAACCTGACAATAAAATACAAATTATATACCCAAAATAGTACCCGTTCCAGAACCCTGCCACCCTTAGGGCTAACAAAAACTGTACGGTTTAGACTAAATAATCGACTCACCCAGCTATGGCAATAACTTGCCAGGAATATCGTTTACGATAAAGACTCATCAAACTAACAAAGAGTTTTATCCTTTCCGTCCAGATGCTTCCTCTTCCCCCTGCATCAAAATGAGAATAAGATTTCACTGGCTAGAGTGTAAACAAAAGGACCGGTATTGAGACATTTATATTGATTACATTTTACATCAACTTTAAGACGCCAACATGGCGCTTAAAAAGCAACAGGCCGCACAGATTTGGATTCAATTTAAATGCTTCACCCAGTGAGAAAACAGCATTTGTCTCTATGGACCTTTAGTCAGCTATAGTTACTCTATGGACCTTTAGTCAAAGTTCAAAGTTGTTTATTTATCATATGCATCGAATAACCTCACATCATCCTATGCAGAGAAATTATTTTGACATGGCACGACACATCTATGCAGTGGGCTTAAAAAAAGATTTCAACAATATAAATAATTTTTTAAACAATAATGACAATAGTAATAATAATAATACACTATGTACTGAGCAGTGATCTGGAAAATGTACAACACTAGAAGTAATAAATATTATAGATTTGGCATGGAAAATTGCTTTTAAAGGTGCACTTGAATTCTGTTACATTAGATGTAGAGAGCATGAAATGACCAGAGAATGTTAGTGCTCAACAGATGATTTGTGATCAGTGTCAGTGTTCCATGTTGAGCAGCCGAATGGCCTGGGGGAAGAAACTGGCTGGACACTGTTAAAAAACCTCCAAGAGAGCGTTGATAACATACAACAATCCTTCCATGGCCTCAAATTACCTTTAAACTCTAGTGAAACTAAATGTATGCTCTTCAACCAATCTCACTCTGCTCCGTCCTGCCCAATTAGCATCACCACTCTTGACGGGTATGTATTTGAATATATAGACAATTACAAATACCTAGGGCTCTGGTTAGACTCTTCACTCTCCTTCCAGACCCACATCAACCAGCTCCATTCCAAAATTAACACTTGTATCATCTTATTTACACGTCTTTACTAGGAAATACTCCACCTTACCGAAGATCATTAATCTCCAGAGCATCACCCTCTATTGATCTGCATTTAAGCAGGTACAAAAACCATTGAAGCTCGCATTCACTGTCCCTCTAATTACCTTTAAAGCATTACTATCAAATCTACTGTCAGACCAATACACACGTTGACTCCACCCGCTCTCTCTGGCCGTTGATGCCTCGTGCACACTCGCACCCGCACAGCTGCCTCTGTATGTTTTGCACACTCACTTTCCCACAGCCTTGGTCATTATGCCACCTTCTCTAGTGTTATTTCTGCACTGCCACTTTGTATTCCGATTATTCTACTTCTTTCTTTTAGTCTTTATTTTACACTGGTTGTATAGTATACTGCCACATCACTTTACATACTAATTATCGACCTCTATATTTAGACATTTGTTGAACTACCCTACAAATTCTTACATTGTTTAGTCTGAAGATCTGCACACTGTATTCGTGTTGTTGTTTTTATTATTATTATTATTATTTTTATAAAATTATTATTATTTTTATTTTTTCAAGTGTAACTTCATGTCTTCTGCACCACACGGCCAAGTCGCCGTTTCAAATGAGAAACTGTTCTCAACGTGCTTGCTTGGTTAACTAAAGGTTAAATAAAAAGAGGAAAAGAAATACTAGATATTGCAATGTCATGGTGGTTTGTGTGCTTCTTCAGTCATGGGTCTGCAGTTTGTTTTCATGTACTAGGCGTGCGCTTCGTTTGCACAACTTTACATTTTATCTCCCAGTGCTTTGTTGTGCTTTGTTTTCCTTTCTACCCCTGGTTTGTTCGTTCGGTTATTGCGCCTGAATAAATTTTCTCAATATACTTTGCTCTCCATGTAATTACGCACCTGCCTCCTGCCTACTCCTTGCATACAGTTTAGTATTTGAGTTTATTTGATAGATTATTTTAATCCAAGACTAGGCTTAAAGATAGTCTGACTTTTGCAAATACCCAAATAATGTTTTAAAACTCCCATGACTTGAGGAACCTTTTTTGGGGGTGGAATGTTAGAGGCCCAATCATACACTGTTGGCTCTGTCAGACCACTTTTA
Source organism: Umbra pygmaea (assembly GCA_016801145.1). Classification (NCBI taxonomy): domain Eukaryota; kingdom Metazoa; phylum Chordata; class Actinopteri; order Esociformes; family Umbridae; genus Umbra; species Umbra pygmaea. The sequence continues at coordinate 15,016 of JACXGM010013743.1, read as the reverse complement.
CATAGAATCTGTCTGCGAAACCAGCCCTTGTGTTTAGGTTTGCTGTAAGTCAAGATAGGTAGGTTAAGTTTTGGTTAGGTTCATGGTTAGATTTACAGTTTAGTGGTATGGGAAACTAGGAGATTGTTTTTATCCTCAAAACAGAAAAACAAGTGTGTGACTGTGTCTCTGTGTGTGAACTAATAGGTTTCTTTTATGGAGGTAAAGTGAAAACTGTAAATCTTCAAAACCCACCAAAATAATAGGGTACTGAACCATTCAGTCATTTAACACAACTCAGCCAAAGAGGTTCAGAAAGCATTAAGGATGGAGGGGAAATACAAAACCACTGACAAAAAAACAAAAATGGTTTAGCTGGAAATGACGGGAAAAACCTTGATGAAATTAAGGTCCGGTCATCTGTTTCTTTAAAGATGTCATGTCAAAATGTTGGTATTTTAAATGTTTTAATGTCGTCCTGTCCATTTCCTGCCCTCCTAAGTGATTTTCATCAAGTTTTTCAGATATCTATAGCAGCTCACTTCACAACATTTCCAGTAGGTATTTATGGTCATTTGTAAAAACACTTTTCTGACAAGGCTCATTGACCTCCAGATACCACAAAATGTATAATTACAATACTAGGGAGAATTGAAACAATCACTTTAACTTCAGGAGTTTCCCCAGAATGCCAGATAATCTAAAAACCCTGTTGATGATGTCCAAGACTCCAGATTGACTGGCACTCTCCTCCCTGTACAATGGAATCATAGTTTTAACCAGACACATTGATGTCGTGGTAATAGGATGACTTTTATTACACAGCCCACGCTGAACTGTGAAAGAACATTCTAACCTAACATTTGTTCTTGAGTTGTATTTGTTTAGTTTCACTGTGACTTCATATTTGTCTTCTTCTCCGTCTCTCTTTCTAAAGACTGGAACACAGAATGTTCCTTAATTAGGCCCAACAGTCTTTTTTCATTGCTTTTCATTTTTGTGCATGTGTGACTATGCTTGCGTTTGACCACAATGTTTGTGTGAGCTCTGCCATTGGAGCTGGTCAATACGCCTTTCCCTTTACAAAACACTGTCTGAATCACATATCACACTTTACCCTGCATAGTGAAATACGTTTTACCAGGGCCCATATGGTCCTGGTCAAAAGAAGTGCACTATATAGGTGATAGGGAACCATTTTCAAGGGCTACACTCATTTAACAGGCTGCAATAACTTCAGCTCCAGATTTATCCCCCTCAATGAGGCAGGTAATGTGACCTGCAACACCCCACCCATGGCCGTGACAATATAGTTTAAGATAGAACTTCATGATAAAAAACTTGGGGGATAACAGCACACTGTCTGGTAGAAACTAGAATAGCCAGAGAATGGAAAATCAGGATCCTCCTCTAAGCTATGCTTCCCTCATTCATTTTTGGTAATAATGAAAAACGTTTGTTAGGCAGGTTGGCACTCCACATTTGCAGCCTGCATAAGCAGAGATGTAGAGCGAGTGAGCCGTAAATACTTCCACTGTTAATGGGAGCGGGCAGGTAGAATTCCTACATGTCACCGATGGGTGATAGCCAGGAGGAAGACAAGTACTTGAAGGCACCAGGCAGAGTGTTAAGATGTTAGTCATTATTTATTTAACCACACCTGTTAATTTAAATGATGTTTGTGGTTAAAAAACCTGAGGAAATTTACCTCAATCCATGCAACATATTAGCTAGTTGCACTGCACTCTAGATGAGTCAAAACAAAAGCTAGCAAAAAAGTACCAACTAGCTACAGTAACGTTTACAAATAGCTAATGTGTTGTGTGCGCCAATTATCAATATTTAGGATATTTACATGATTCTAATGTGACAAAAGTACATAATGGTGGTACCTTTAATCTAGACATACAGTTTTATGCAAATGTTTAGGCACCCCTGACAATTTCCTTGATTTTCATCTATAAATAATTGGGTGTTTGGATCAGCAATTTTATTTTCATCTATCAAATAACTGAAGGACACAGTAATTTTTCAGAAATGAAATAGGTTTATTGGATGAACAGATGTGCAGTATGCATCAAAACGAAATTAGACAGGTGCATAAATTTGGGCACCCTTGTCATTTTGTTGATTTGAATACCTGTAACATCCTAGCACTGATTAATTGGAACACACTTGGTTTGGTGAGCTCATTAAGCCTTGAAATTCATAGACAGGTGCATCCAATCATGAGAAAATGTATTTAAGGTGGCCAATTGCAAGTTGTTATTCTCTTTGACTCTCACTTAGACGTGCTACGTGTTTGATTTTAGTTTGTATTGCCAGCTGTAAGTCTTGCTCATTGATCTGCATGAATGACTGAAAAACCTTTTGCCATGGGAGATTACGAGTCACATTTCAGCTCACGGAATTGTCCTTTAAGGCCAGAAGTGGCAGGCAAAGTAAAATATCGGAGAGGCAAAGGCAAAGGATGGTGAGAACGATCAAAAACAGCCCACAGACCACCTCCAAAGACCTACAACATCATCTTGTGCATCGTTCAACAATTCAGCACACTTTGCACAAGGAGAAGCCGTACGGGAGAGTGATGCGGAAGAAGCCTTTTCTGCACACACGCTACAAACAGAGTTGCTTGAGGTATGCAAACGCACATTTGGACAAGCCAGCTTCATTTTGGAAGAAGGTGTTGTCGACTCATGAAACAAAAATTTAGTAAATTTGGTCATAACAAAAGGCAATATCAGCAGTTACTTGAGAATAATGTAGAGGAATCAGTCACAAAGTGGAAGTTACGCAGGGGTTGGATATTTCAACAAGACACCGACCCAAAACGCTGCTCAAAATCTACTCTGGCATTTATTTAGAGGAACAAGTACAATGTTCTGGAATGGCCATCCCAGTCCCCCGACCTGTATATCACTGAAAATATGTGGGGTGATTTGAAGCGGGCTGTCCATGTTCGGCAACCATCAACCCTACCTGAACTGGAGATGTTTTGCAAGGAGGAATGGTCCAAAATACCTTTGTCCAAAATCCAGACACACATTACAGGCTAAGCGTATAGAGGCTGTTATTTCTGCGAAAGGAGGCTCAACTAAATATTGATGTGATATATCTGTTGGGGTGCCCAAATGTATGCACCTGTCTAATTTTGTTTTGATGCATATTGCACATTTTTCTGTTCATCCAATAAACCTAATTTCACTACTGAAATATTACTGTATCCTTCAGTTATTTGATACTGTAGATCAAAATGAAATTGCTGATCCAAACACCCAATTATTTATAAATGAAAATCATGGAAATTGTCAGGGGTTCCTAAACTTTAGCATACGACTATAATCCCATTTTTTACTCTATTTTTGTTGCTATTTTTTATTTTTATGGTTATTTTTTTAGTAATTAGTGTGTTACATCTTTCACCTTTGCGCATCTATTTTGGCCAGCTCGCCGTTTCAAATGAGAAACTGTTCTCAACTTACACACCTGATTATAAATAAAGGTTGAATAAAAAAAATAAAAACGTGTGTGATTTCATTTAAAAACATATGCCGTGGTTAAAAAATGACGTTTTACCGCCATCTATTGTCAGGATAGAGTAATCATGTGTCATGTGACACAAATGTACAGACTGTAGCTTCACAAAGCACCAGCAGGTGTTGTTATTCCACCTCTTCTTTACCCTGTGTGGCTGTGTTCATTCCCTGCCAGCAGCGACCAAGCACCGCGGCGGCAGAGAGGATTTGCGGTTCACTGGACGAGGAGGGGCTCGCGCATCACGGTTTGCTCGTAGTACGAGAGCTGGAGTCTCGCCTGTGTGTGTAATTATTCCGGCGGCGGTGCATTCTCGCGAGGAGAACCCTAGTCTTCATTACTACTATCCGTTAATGTCTGAGGATGTATTTTTTATTTCTCAATGAATGATTGTCCTATTGCACATTGTAGACGCCGCGGGCGGACAACACGGACGAAGATGCGTGGAGACAAACGTGGATACGTTGTGTACGAACACCTCGGACAGAGGGAAACATGTAACTGAGTGTTCCGAGTGGCACCTGACACTTTGTAGACAGGGCAATCTGTCCATTGTTTATGCCGTTATTTTAACATTTAATGCATTTACAGTGTTTTCGTTGGATTATTTTTGCCCAAGACTGCAACAATGAGCGAGGAAGTGTCAGAGGTCCCCAAAGAACTGCTTGGTAAGAAATCTAAACAACGGGTCGTTCCAGAATGCTTGCTAACCCGTGAATCTTAAATTGTGGGTGCAATATGTTATGAAAAATTGTAAATGGCAAGATCAGCTAAAGTGTTTTCCCGAGTTCTGTGATCTTTTTTTAACCCCACAGTTAATCAACGGCTTTAATCAGTGATTTCCATTGTTAGTGTGTAATTTGTAACCAGCCTGTCCGTGTTTAGCCAAAGAAAACGTTATAGAGATCCTAGAAGACTTTCATCCTACAATTGCCTCTTGAATATCCCAAGAAATACATTTTTTCTTTTGTTTTAGGCTGTCAGATGAGTGTATTACTATCCGTTTAGAACAAATCATATAAATCATAGGCTATGGCCTCAGACGCTCTTTGTACGCTTGTGTGGTTTTCCGCTGTCAATCACCTTGTTAAACCTTGAATGCCTGAGCTGATGTCACTGAAGTGTAATATTAATCTGGCAACTCCATCAAACAACAGTGGCTCTGCGTGACGAGTAGATGGGCTTGTCCACATATGCAGCCAGGGCAGGGTCGTAGGCTATGCACCTGCTCCGGTTTGAGACGGGTTAATTTGAACGACAACTCATTATATTGCTTAAATCTAAAACGTGTTCATTGTTAATTTGCAAAACTTGTTTACATTTGACAGTAATATGACCCCCCATGACATTACCAAAGTATCAAGTTACTCTTTGACTGGAATTGCATTACGAATCTGTAACCATAGATCTATACTGGTTAGGCTACTACTGACCAGTGTACTAGTTTAATACGTTAATGATGGAATTCTGAAAAGAAATACGAAGTCGAATTCACACTGAAAGGGTTTAGTTGCATATAATGAAACAAAACACTTAATAACAGTATAGCCACAGACATAATCTCACTTTTACAGTAAAGTGCTTTTGTTTGGCCAACAGACGACATGACACGTGACCTGGCTACTTGATATTAAACGCCTACGGTCCATTACAATTATGGTGACTCAAGGTCTCTCACATTCCCAGTTATTATGTAATTCTGTCGAAAAGCATTCAAGTTTACAATACTAACTGTTGTTAAAGCGTCAACCATCCGGCTGGATCTTATCAGAACAGTAATACAATGTTGACACGGTTCTGTGATATTACAGTACAAGGCAATAGAATAAAATAGAACGAGTGTCTTATGGTAGAATAAGGAACTCTTTTGTTATACAAGCTTTTACACAAAGCAGTGCCCATGGAACATTCAGCAGGACCAATTCTCTGTCAAAACCAGCCAGGAGAGAAAGTAGATGCATTGTCAGAATGAGGCTCAGTGATACTCATTGTTCTCTCGCTCGCTCTCTCCCCCTCTCCCCCTCTCACCCTCTCTCCCCCTCTCACCCTCTCTCCCTCTCTCTCCCTCTCTCTCCCTCTCTCTCTCTCTCTCTCTGGATGTTGACATTGTAACTCTTTGCATCTAAGTAAAACAAGATAATGTCGGTCCACATGTACACATTTCAAATCTGTAATAACAATGGGACTCCATGTGTACCAGTCTAAGTACATCTGACCAGTGGGCATCTACAGTGTTTAGCACTAGTGTACATTGTGTGTGTGTGTGTGTGCGCATGCGTGCGTGCGTGAATAGGTTGAGCGTGAGTGGGAGGGACAGTGTGTGTGCATGGTCAGTGTGAATGAATGTGCTGGAGTGTTTGTTTTTGTTAGTGTGCTAAAGGCTCTAAGGTGCAGATTGGAGTACAGGGCAGATGGAAAGTGAGATTGCCAGTCTGCTAGCTTGGGGGTAGAGCCTCTGACATCAGGCCTTCTACTCTTGTATCGTCAGCATACTTGTTGATTGGTTCTGAAGTGTATGTCACCTCATGCTCATGAGAACAGGGAGTAGAGAAAGAGGCTGGGTACTGTCATGTTTTGAGGTGATATTTATATGTTCTATTTGTTTCTGTTTCTACAATGACATGTCCCTCTTGATGAGAAACAGCCCCATAGCATGCTGCTGCCTCCTACATGCTTAACAGCAGGGATGCTGTTGTTTGGGAAGTCTACCTTGTTTGTTTGCACCAGAAGTAACTATTTATGTAACTCTTTGTATGTATGTTTATGGGCATGCGCTAACTTTCACATTACTATGCAGGGCATATTACATTTTAAAATGACACAATGACTTTGGACAGTTTAAACCGGCACCATTAATATTTCAGCTATTTCTGTAGATGCTTTTATGTAGAGGGACTTACAGTGAGTGCAGTAACCTCCCCTGGAGCAACTTAGGGTAGTGTCTTTTTCAAGCGCACAACAGCATTTGGCCCACTCTGGAATCGAACCAGCAACCTACCTCTTAGTCTGACTTCTTAACCACTGAGCCATCTGAAGTGATACTGAGAATTTGGTTATTTTGGATACTTTCTTCTTTTTGTCTGAATGTCACACAGCTTAAAGTCTTTGGGGTGACGAAAAATGTATGGATAAAAGTGCAATTGTGTAAAATAAATAAAAACAAAATCCCATTAAAAGTCTGAGGCATTGACAGTGCAAAATGTAAAAAAGCTGATTGCTGTGTACTGTAGACGTTCTGTACTGTAGATTCCATCTATAGATTCCTTAGATGGATGTGTGTGTCATCAGAATGAGCAACAAACCAAACAGAATGCTGATTAGTGTGAACAACTTTTTCTTTGTTACTCCAAGGCTGGTCAGCTTGGTTAAAGCAGCAGGGTTAAAGGTCACAGCTTAGGATGTTTCCAGATCACAGTTCCTAAAGGATAATTACAACCCAACTCCTGGTATGTGTCCTAGAGGATGCCCTTTTCCTTTAGTTGTATGCAGTGCCGGCCTGAGCCTTTTGGGGGCCCTAAGCAGAATTTGATATGGGAGCCCCCTCCCACCACATGGAGTCACCTGTGCACTCGATTGGGGGCCTGCTTAGTTTGCTTATGCCTCGGGCCGGCCCTGGTTGTGTGCTACTTTTAACCAGAGCCCATGGTAGGTACGTACTGTAGTTTTAATACACTTAGCCAGATCAGTTCTGCCAAAATTTCCCGTACAGCCCATACTGCAGAGTTAGAAGTGCAGTGAAAACAGGTGGACAAAAGACACTTTCCAGCTTTGAATGATTGTAGTTTTTATTTAATTTAATTATAATTTCTATCGCTTTGGCAATGTACACATTGTTTTCCCGTGCTAATAAAGCCTTTTAAATTGAAAAATGATTCGAGAGCAAGCTGGGACTGCACAGGAATTAGCCTCTAAAAGAGAGAGAGCGTTATGAGAGCAAAAATAAAAAATGAGACAGAGACAGGAGTTGGGGGTGGTGATAGGGACAAATGGGAGATGACCCAGTTCCTCTGAGCCAGTCGTGATTCTGTAGGAGCTTCCAGAGGGTGTGAAGAATCAATTTGAACTGTGACAAGGTTTAAATGTCAGCCAAACGGATAGGGGTTTGAAGCTAATACAGTCATATGCAAAAGTTTAGGCACCCCTGACAGTTTTCATGATTTTCATTTATAAATGATTGTGTGTTTGGATCAGCAATTTCCTTTTGATCTATCAAATAACTGAAGGACACAGTAATATTTCAGTAGTGAAATGAGGTTTATTGGATGAACAGAAAATGTGCAATATGCATCAAAATTAAATCAGACAGGTGCATACATTTGGGCACCCCAACAGAAATGTCACATCATTATTTAGTTGAGCCTCCTTTAGCAGAAATAACAGCCTCTAGGTAGTCCTATAACCTGTAATGAGTGTCTGGATTCTGGATGAAGGTATTTTGGACCATTCCTCCTTGCAATACATCTTCCGTTCAGTTAGGTTTGATGGTTGCTGAGCATGGACAGCCCGCTTCAAATCACCCCACTGATTTTCAGTGATATTCAGGTCTGGGGACTGAAATGGCCATTCCAGAACATTGTACTTGTGGCTCTGCATAAATGCCAGAGTAGATTTTGAGCAGTGTTTTGGGTTGTTGTCTTGATGAAATATCCAGCCCCGGCGTAACTTCAACTTTGTGACTGATTCCTCTACATTATTCTCAATATACTGATATTGAGTGGAATCCATGTGACCCTCAACTTTCCCACAAGATTCCCACTACCAGCATTGGCCACACAGCCCCACAGCATGATGGAACCTCCACAAAATTTTACTGTGGGTAACAAGTGTTTGTTTTGGAATGCTGTGTTCTTTTGACGCCCCTTGTTATGATGACCAAATTACTCCATCTTTGTTTCATCAGTCCACAGCACCTTCTTCCAAAATGAAGCTGGCTTGCACAAATGTGCAAGGGACTCTGTTTGTGACGTGTCTGCAGAAAAGGCTTCTTCCGCATCACTCTCCCATACAGCTTTTCCTTGTGCAAAGTGTGGTGAAATGTTGAACGATGCACAGTGACATCATCTGCAGAAAAATTATGTTGTAGGTCTTTGGAGGTGGTCTGTGGGCTGTTTTTGACTGTTCTCACCATCCCTTGCCTTTGCCGCTTTTTGTAGCCTTCCTCTAAACCATAATGTTTTCAGGTCATTTAAGAGTTGTTTTGAGACCCGCATGTTGCCACTCTTCAGAGGAGAGTCAAAGAGAACAACAACTTGCAATTGGCCACCTTAAATACCTTTTCTCATGATTGGATGTTACCTATCTATGAAAATCAAAGATAATGACCTCACCAAACCAATTGTGTGTTCTAATTAATCAGTGCTAGGTAGTTAACAGGTATTCAAATCAACAAAATGAAAAGGGTGCCAAAAATTAAGTACCTATCTAATTTAGTTTTGATGCATATTTTCTGTTAATCCAATTAACCTCATTTCACTACCGAAGTATTACAGTGTCCTTCTGATATTTGATAGATCAAAATGATATTGCTGATCCAAACACCCAATTATTTATAAGTGGAAATCTTGGAAATTGTCAGGGGTGCCTAAACTTTTTCATACGACTGTAATTGTACAGCGTAACATTGCCTTTTTAAACATAATATCACTGGTTTTGTCTGGGATGTTTGAATTGTGGATTGATTTAAATAGAATTGCATGACTGTTTGGATGTTCTCAATCTGTATTTTGTATTTTTATACACAGAAATCAGTCCTGATGAAGAATCGTACATCGTTAATCTTAAATTGGTTTGTTTGTGAATCGGCTGCTTTCTTATATAAACTTCTCTTCTTCCTCCTCTCTCCTCTTCCTCTTCGTCTCTTCTCTCTTCTCCAGAGAGTGTGAAGGATGCGGTGGGGAGGAAGATCAAGCTTTCTGTGAAGAAGAGGGTCAAACTAGAGGTCAAAGGTGACCGCCTGGAGAACAGGGTCTTGGTGAGTCACATGGATATCTTTTGATATTTTATCCCCTAAATTCTCTTTTTCTACTGTTTCCTCGCTCAAATGGTCTGAACTCACAGCCTGTCTTTGTTTGCGGAAACTCACGGATGTAGTTGTATTGTCTGGAACAAGCACGTTCAGCTCAGGGGCTAAAGGTCAAATCCTTGGTACTTTATTGCCCTGACCTGTGTCTCACATCTGAATGAATCCCCGTGTAGAAGAGGATGAAAACCGTAAGTGTGTTGGACGTCCAACTGACAAATATCCGTGGTCTGAAAAATGTCTTCAAACCATTCTCCCTGGACATCATTTCTAGAAGATAGAGAGAACAAGGCGGAGCTCTCATTGCTGCCATTTATCACTTTAACAAGGACATTTTTTTCTTTTGTAGCCTTTTTAATAATTGTTTTCACTGGGAACATTAATAGTGTGTACACATTAACTGTGTATTGTCATTTTCAGTGTAAACAGCGTGTCAATCTCAGTCTGGTGCCCGTCAAATCAATACCACTTTGGCATGTTTAAATGTTGGGGCTGTGTCTTCAAATAGCACCCTCTACCTTTGTAGTGCACTACTGTTCTACTTTTTCTCTCATGAAAAAGGGTGCCATTTGGAATGTAATGAAGCTCTGGCTGCAAAATGAACTGCTGATGGTTAACAGGGTTCCGTCCTGAATGATGTTAGCCTGGGAGAACCCTGGGAGAACCCTGACGGACTTCCAGCAAATTTAGATTTGCTCTGAAAGTCAGTCTGGCCAAGAGCCCATTGAAGCCCATTTCCAATTTTTCCAAATCAAGGCACCAATCACAACCGTTAAGGCAGGCTTCATACGATGACGAAAGCACAGCTATATACTGTCATTGGTTGAAGCAGACAATTACAACGATGGCAGCTTCATGCAATGGAACATCCACAATATCACTTGTTCAAATCAGCTATCGCGTCTGTTTTAAGTGATTTGTACGTTTCCTTTTTGTTGAAAACCGAGCAATGTACAATACTCGAAGCCTTCATATCTAAAAAAAAAGATGTTGTCGCGGTTTTGCCGACTCGATTTGGCAAAAGTCTGATACATCCAATTGTGCCGAGAGGCATTTGAGCAGCGTCCGTTGGTGACGCCCCTTTGGAAATGGGCTGTGAATGAACCTTGCCCAGACCCACTCTCAGTCAGAACTGAAAAGGGTCTGGTGTTAACCAGGCTAGAATGATGTCATCATTAGTAGTAGCTTTATTCAGTATGATGATGTCATCATTAGTAGTAGCTTTATTCAGTATGATGATGTCATCATTAGTAGTAGCTTTATTCAGTATGATGATGTCATCATTAGTAGTATCAGTATTCAGTGTGATGATGTCATCATTAGTAGTATCAGTATTTAGTGTGATTTTCTAAGTATAGCTTTCTCTCCAGAAAACTATTTAATGTATACTAATACAGAAGACCCGGTAATGATGTGCTTTAATCAAATAGTTTATGTCAAGGATCCAAGAGATAGTTTAAAGCTCTTTTTTTAAGCTCTTCTCAACATTTCAGTGAGCCCGACAGCCATGCGAAGGACATGTCTATCCAATGCAGTAAAATGCACTCTAGTGGGTCGGTAAAAATAACGTAAAATAAATTCTGACTTGTTCGGTGGACATCAGCCCTAAAACAGTACCAAGCGATTTTGTACTTGTGGTTGTCCCATATATCAGCATTCAGGATTTGATCCACCTGGATTTATGTTAGACTGACTTTCAGGTTTTAGTCTGAGATATGTTCTCTGTTTCTTATCATATTTACACCTAAAATGTTTCCACAGCGCACATCTACATATGATAACTTATATTACAGTAGTCCTACTAGATGGTAGAGTAGCAGTGAGCTGGCTGTGACAGCGGAGGCTCTCGCTAAGCTCTGGGATCTAAAGTTCATTCCATTCCAATAGAATGTTGATGCCGTAAAGAAGTCCTTGAACTCTGACCTTCAGGGATGAAAGAAGGAAGCTGTCATTAGCACACAATCAAAACCTCTGAGAGTAAATTATAGTCAAATCCTTGTTGATATATTGTAATCGGTCTATTATTCAGTAAATCAAATTTGATCTCAATATACACCATCTGTTTTGACTGATTAACATTTACCAATGTTAAGGACAAACTGGTGTTATCAAAATAATTTGATTGGTCATTCTGTCTTTCTACTAGGAAAACCTTTATTACAAATATATATTTTTACTTGCAGGTCATGAACCTAGTTTCATTAATCTCTTTACTGCAGCTATGCCTGAGTTGTACTCTCCTGGATCTAAATACCACCTATTTTACATACTGGAGTTCTATTATTCTAGAAATGTTCCAGTCCAACGACTGCATGCGTGACTTTTGTTCTTGGTTTGATCTCTCTTACCGACAGAGAGCTTAGTCTGCCTCCATTGCTCAGAGCCTGAGTGGTTGGTTTGGTCATGTGATTTATGCATCATCCTGTTGGATGGCCCAAAAAATGTCAAGAGTGTAAAAACATGAATCAACCCAAGTAAAAAAAAAGTAAATTTCAATTATAATCCAGTATTATACTTCTAGTACACTTATGTTCAACCATAAGTATGAATTCAATATTTAAGTATATTTGCAATATACTTTCAAAATATACATACCAAAAAAAATATTAGATGTATATTTAATATAAATAAATTGAACTTCAAGTCCAATTAAGTATACTTTTTTGCTTGGGAATACATATTTTGTTTTCCGGGTTTTGTATTTGTATTGTGATATTATGGGAAATGCTTCATAGCTATACTCAAGTGTAGTTTCTTATTGAAGAGTAAATTTGGACTGAAGAAGAATGGCCTAATGAAGGACTCTTACATGCTAGACATGAGTTGGAGTTCATCTGGAATCTTGGCTGCATTTCAGTTCCTGTACTCTGTCTGAAAAGAGAGAAACGGACTGACATAATGTGTGAGAGAGGGAGACAGGGAAAAATACAGAGAATAAGAGAGAGATAAAGAGGAAAAGACAGAGAAAGACAGACGGAGAGAGACAGGCAGACAGAAATGCTGATTCCCGTTGCAGTAATTCAACTTGTCTCACTGAACAAAAAAGTTAGTGTTTCAATTATTTGTGTTTTTAAGAGACCAAAACAATGATTTAGACTCAAGTGGAAAAAAGAGAGCCAGCCAGTCTGACCTCCCTGTGACACCATAAACATTTAACAAAATATTTTTTTAGACCTTTCCCCAAAAGAAAAAAAAAAGAAACATCGTTTTAGTTTAGCAATTTTAGGCTATGGTTCAGGGTTACTCAGCAGTCTGGAATGTTTACATTATCATTTTACATTATCATTTTACTCATTTATCAGAGAGACTTACAGGCAAATCCCTTGGAGCAACTTAGATAGTGCCTTGCTCAGGGTCACAATGATATTTGGCACACACAGAATGGAAGTGTCAATCTGGAAATTGGAGTTGTTACATGCTGTGGACATTGGACACAATGGCTAACCAGTTTCTGGGTGCTTCCATGTAAACCTGTGCTAACACATGGAGAGTGTGTTTCCGTCTGTTTGGCTAGCTGGGTAACCTAGTGATTGGTGGGAAGGTGACCTAGCGGTTAGAGAATCTGACTGGCGTCTGAAATGCCCCTGGTTTGAATGCCCCGGATACGGGTAAAGCTTTCGTTCTGTCAGTGACATTTACCAGTAGTTGCTCTTTCCCCTGAGTTTGTTGCTGTGAATAAGAGGTTGTTCTCAGTCAACTTGGCTGGTTAAATTATGTAAAAAAAAAATGAAATGCAGTGATACAGCTGTAATTTAGCACTGACCATTAGCCTGTCATCCCCAGATAGCTAGCAAGCTCTCTGAAGATGCTGCATTTCTCTGTGTTAACATTCACCTTATGTGTGTTACTTTACCCTGAGGCCTTAGGTGTTTATCATCTACACATTACCACAACAAGCTATTTCAGTAATAATGTATCGTCCTAAATGCTCTGAAAACACTACAGAACCTGGGAGTAAGTAGGTCATCGTTCAGCGCTGAGGCTACGACAACAACTCATCCAGTTTAGTGAGGATAATGGAGTCAGAACACATACTTTATGTGTGTGGGTGTTTGTGTGGATTATTTAAGAAGAGGTTTTAGAGTGCAGTTGGTACCTAACCATGAAGTTACTAAGTGTTCACAGGGTAGATCGAGAAACGGAACAGAAACGTCTTCATTCCTCCATCGGTCCTGTGTATTCTTGTTTGGTGCCCAGGTCTGTCTCTAGTGAGGAGGAAGTCAGGTCTGCCAGCTCGACTCGACTGGGAGCTGGTCCAACACTCCACTTCCTGTAAAGGCCAGGGTAAAGAACCCCCCCACACCCACAGTGGACCTGCCAAACACGTTTGGAGGCAGGGGGGTCTGGGGCAGACCTGGGCTTCAGCAATATCTTTATTAATCTAAATGGCCTTTCATTGGGTCTGGAGTGGAGTGGGTGGGGCTTGACAATCAGCTACATTGAACCATCGTGTCATCTAGAGTCAGCCAAGTGTTTGTCAACCACTTAAACTACCTGAACCCAGACAGACATGTTCAGTTTCATTGTACCAGACCGGCTACAGATGTCCGATACGACCTGAACCCAGACAGGCATGTTCAGTTCCATTGTACAAGACCAGCTACAGATGTCCGATACTACCTGAACCCAGACAGGCATGTTCAGTTCCATTGTACAAGACCAGCTACAGATGTCCGATACTACCTGAACCCATAGAGGCATGTTCAGTACCATTGTACCAGACCAGCTACAGATGTCTGATACTACCTGAACCCAGAGCTGTCTGGGAAGCGTGTTAGTGAGCTCTTGGTCATGCATGACAACCCTGATGCTTATCGTGAGCCCTGTAATGGTTAACTACTTTATGGTACTGGAACTGTAGGGGAGTGAAGCCACAGTTTTCTATTGAACCTTTTTGAGTGTGGCTTTTATTTGGGCCAAACACCATGTTTCATCTCCTATCAGCCAGCACTGCAGCTGGTTAAAGGTAGAGTCTGCAATGTTTGTAATTGCTAAACTATTTTTACCCCCCTCCCCATTTTAGTCCGGACATGTAATATATCGTCTATTATATGCACAATCTATGTAGAATCATCGTCTTACCGTAGTTAGCTTGATACCTGACAGTGTTTTTTGGCTATTGTAAAGGCCTCAGTGTACTCGTTATTGCTGACCTGTCGCGTGACAATTTGACGTCATGGGAGCGCCGTAACTATTTATATTTGCACGTGGTGGTCGCAACACTAGTTGCAGTCTTTTCCTGAACAGCGGTGTCGCAATTGAGGAGAGGCTATAATGATATTGGATTCACTTCCTTTAAATCTCGTTTATCAGAGCTTCTGTCCAACCATTGCACCTGCTGACCCCCCCCTCACACGTACACTACCTTTCCTATCTGATCTGTTACTTTAGTATTTTACAAATAAGCACCTTTGTGTACTTACTTACTTGAACATTATTATATTTTATTTGCACAGTTACCATTTGCACTGTCATACTAGTGTT